>SNQJ01S0000112.1:25451-63540 GCA_010110895.2 Picea sitchensis
TCGATTTGAAGGTTTTTTTGTGCTACTGTATGAGTTTTGAAGGCCATGTTTGAAAAATGTTGTAATTTTGACCCGTTTGAAAAAATGGTGCTACTGGTAGCACCATTTTTTGATTTGGGGTTGATTTTCATGTTTTTTTTGGACCAGAGTTCTCGTTTTGAGGTCACAGTTCTCATTAAGTTGGTAACTATGTTAAATTCAAACCCATTTCAATAAGGTTCTAAACTAACTATATTGTTACTAATTAATTTCTATCAACATGCATGACATTATAGATTTAAGAAACCTAAATGCATCCATTAAACTATTCATGAACCCACAAACCACAAATGCAATCTAACATAGGAAGTCATAAGAACAAGATGGAAATTAATTCAGACATTACATAACCATAACAATATAGTATTAAATTCAACATAATTGACTGATACAATTAAGAACACTTGTTTGTTTGAAATTGTTCACCAATTGGTTGTAGAAGAGGGGTGTTCCACCAAATAATAGGCTCCTTATTGTTCCTATTATCTCTAAAAAATAGGCCACCCCTTGGTTGAGGCTGTGAATCCATAAGGAGAACATGGTTCCTATGGATGACTCTAATTTTCTCTTCTCACTACCCAATTCCTAGGCTAACAATCACCTACAACAATTCCCAATCCATATCCCCATTCCCCATCAACTTGCACAACCCAAGGAATGGGATCCCCTTCTCTTCTCAACATTCTCTCAATCTATCCCACTTCCCCTAAGGCTCCAACATGGGCTAGCTAGGATGTCTCAATGTCAGGATTCTAGGGAATTATCAACTATAAAAATGTTTCCTCAATTACAAACAATATTATTCCATACAACCACATTTATCTATTAATTCATGATTTTATCTTTCATAGTTCAAATTTTGTATACACATAGTTCACTCTAGGGAAAATTTCCCCAATTTCCTAAACAAAGGGCAGTTTGGATGATGAATTCCTCAAATTTATGGAAGTTCAACTCTCTACTAATTGGATAGTAGTATTCTTTTAACTCCCCTCTCCCCTTGAACCTTCAAATTAGAACAACAATAATCACCATAATCATTCAATTGCATGTAAAGGTAAGTGTTTAATTGCATGGCATTAAGGGGCCACATATCCCTTCATGCACTAATCCCTCCAAATGTTAATTAAACATAATTATATAATAACTAGGGACATAATAAAGTTTTATAATGCATTAGGTTATCTCCCTTAATAATGTCATTTCTTTATCCAGCTAAGCCCTCTTGTCTTTCCCCTCTTATGTACTCATATCCCCCCTTCCTTTTGTCCTCCTCTTCTACAACTAGTGTTGTAATTTTTATTAATGTTCAATTACAAATTACATTTGTTTTCTTCTAAATATTCATCATGTATATTCACAACACCAAACTAGGGATAAAAATTGGAGTATTACATCCACCCCCCCCGCCCCAATATTTTTTACTTTTCTTGGTGCACATCACCATTATATATAGTTATAATAAAACATTTACATAAAAAAAAATCAAAATAAATGCAAATATCCCTCCTACATTGCATCCTCCACCTCCCACGTCGCTTCTTCAAGGATGTAGTGGGTCCATTAGACCTTTACCTAACTTGTGATTTTGTTCCTAAGTATAGTGACATTATTGTCCAATATGCACACCAGTTGTACTTGGAAGTCCCCTTTCAGTTCCACCTAAATGAAAAACCAATAAATGACATGGTTAGGATCATGCACATACTTTTTCAATACTGACACATGAAACACATTATGCTCGTTTGTGGTAGTAGGAAATGAAAGTATGTAAATTATACAACAAGTCCTATCCTATCCAAGATCTCAAAAAGAACACAATATCTAGCTGCCAATTTACTATAACTCCCCAACTTCAACAAAATTTTCTTTGGTTTCAATTTCAAAAACAAATTCTCCCCAATTTTAAATTATGTTGTTATTCTACCTTTATCTACATAATTTTTTTTCCTTCCCTATGTTGCCTTCAATTTTTGCTTGATTTTGACCATTTTCTCTTCCATTTCTCTGAGAAATTCTAACCCAAGTACCACTAAATCTATTGAATTCTACCAACTAACAGGAGTATGTTTACACTTTCTACCACACAATTCCTCAAATGGAATCATCTTCAACAAATATTTATATACATTACTCTAAGAAAAATATACTAAATGCAAGTAATCCTTCCACTTCGATGGCTTATCCATCACATACATTCTTAACATGTCTTCAATTACTTGATTGACTATATCTTTTTTCCCATCTATTTGTGCATGATGGGTTTTAATGAAGTTTATATTTGTACCAAAACCCTTCAATAATCCTTTCCAAAAGTTTTAGGTAAACTTTGGATCTTTGGCCAAAATATTTTCCTTAGGTATTTTGTGCAACCCAGTAATCTCCTTCAAGTAAATCTCTGTTATATTAGTTTCTTATGATCCAACTTAACTAGAATAAAGTGAGCATCCTTGGTTAATTTTTCCACCACTACCATTATTGAATCATCTTTCCTTGTTGTCTTGGACAACTTAGTGATAAAATCAATAGTCACCACTTCCCATTTCCACTCTCGAATTGGTGATGGTTGTAGCAAACCTTATATATATTTGTGTTCAACCTTTTTCTTCAACATTGCATGCACCTGGCTATATATTCAACCACTCCTTCTTCAATACTGGCTAAAAATATGGCTAAAAATATTGACTTCTTATTGCTAAAATTGTCTTTTGATAACTAAGATATGTAGAATATGAAATATGATAACCAAAGTGTTAAATAGATGTAAATAAGATGTAGTTAGTACACTAAGGAGATGAAAGTTGGATGTTGACTAGACCTATGAGGATTCTACAAGGATGATAATAGGATGCTAAGAGGATATTATGATGATGGTGAGGACGCTACAACAATGCTAAAATAATGCTAACATGGGAGGATGCTAAAAAAAAAACACAAAACAAAATAAACGTGAAAATGAGGCAGGTTAATACATACATAGGACATTGTTGAGACACAAAATGACACAAGAGGGATGCCTGCCTATTACATTCTATTTTGCATCTCAATTTTACGACAAAACAACAAAAAAGATAACAAATGCGGAGGATGAAAATTAGGATTCAAAATGGTCCTACATTGTAGTAGTTTTTAATCCCCACGTACTAGATTATTGTTTGGTTTTATTGGATGATATAGAATGAGTAGTTGTTTCCTCTTTGTATTCTATGTTTCTCTGCATGTTGATTATATATTTATTATGCTGCAATCTTAAGTTTAATTAGTTTAATATATTTCACATGCTATTATGGATGCATCTTTTCTTTTGGTTGTGGGAGAGATATATAAATTGGTGTTATGATTGAATCTTCGAAAATTCATTATACCATAATTTTAACTATGTTCCATTGTTGATCATAACATGCTATATTTGTACCTTTAATTATATATAGTTATCAACTTGACTTTGTACTAAATCCAATTATTGTAGTAGGATTATGTGTAGAGATATTCCCATATTGTTAGGATTCATCTACTCAACATTGGCATGAATATTTGTATGCCTCACCATTTGAGATTAATATAAAATGGGATGCCTTTTTGGATTTTTTATCATCACTCACAACTCTATTATATATTCATTTGACTCCATATCCCAAATATCTAGCACCAATACATTATATCCATCCTCTATTTATTAGTATATATTTACATCTCTCTACTCTTTGATCTATCTTATCCCTTCTAATATTAACTTGTAGATTAAGAGAAACATTAAGGGAATCCCTCATACAATTTGAAATGCATGAGTTGTGAAGTGAGAGAGGTGACAATGGGAATTTCCTCTAGTGTTTCACCAAGCTTTCTCTTATTAGAGTGGTAGACTTTGCAAATTTTTGGTAGCGTAGGTTTGGGGGCTAACAATTCCCTTCTAACAAAATGTTGCACTTTTCTCCTTGTCCCACAAGCATCTATGAATCTAGTGATTATGTGGCATCCTTTTACTAGATGAAATAATGATGTCATATCTTAAGTGAGATTGTTAGAGATTTTCCCCACACTGTTTGATCTATGTTGATAAAAAAGCATGTGAATCACCAAAGGGTGTGAACCCCTTTGTGAAGAGGGAGTGCACATTATTACCTAGTGTCCTACTAGTTCAATGATGGGAACTTTGAATCTCTGATAATAATCGCTTTTCCCATTACTTTTTGGTCTTCTTATTCCTATTAACTTTCCATCCTTGAGGTTTTTTTATTGATAGTAGTCATAATTCTAATGGTGGAAAAATTAGCATTGCCTTATATGGGGCTATCAAACATTTGATTCCACAATGTTGGTCCAACCCAATTAAATAGCCTACACACCTTGGAGTGTTAAAATCATTGTCACATTGAGGTGCACATTATACCACGTGTCCCAATGCATCAAGCCTACTTAATTCCTTCTCCTTACTTGTGACATTATTCCTTCTTTCTTGACACTCTCAATTAAACTATATACTCATTGCCCATGAATACATTTTCTCCTAGAACTATGAATCTCCCACGAGGTCTCCACTCAGTGAACCTATGACATAGCATGTTCTCTCATGGAATATTAAAGAATACCTCTAACTTCACTACATATTGATAAATACCCCCCCAAATCCTTTTGTTGAACCTGTCTCCCATTACAAATTTCCAATAAATAAAAAACCTTGTTTTTACTAGATATACATTTTTCTAACCAAATACCATTTTTTTATACCCCTCAGTACCCTGCATCCACTCCCAATACCCACAATATATTGACTCTATTTTTCACAATTTTAAAACCCCCTTTATGAATGAACATGATAAGATATTTTTCAACAAGGTGAAGCCCCCGGTGGAATCATCATGTTTTGCACATCCTAAAATATCATCCTTCTTTGTCCATTAAGCATACCAAGCCAACACTCTCTACTCAATGTTCCAATAATTGAAATATACATGTTTGGACCTATAGTGATTTATTTGGAAAAAAAAGTGTGCATAACTCTAAGCTATAAGAGTAGCACTCCAACCACTATAGTTGGGTGCAACAACACTAGTTTTAGTGCAATTAAGTTATGACCAAATTAAGAGAAGTTTTGTAGATTTGCAAGTGGGAACCCACAACTCCCCTATCACTAATTTGGGATCTTATTATAGAGGTATCATAGCAATTGAGTTTAATACTATATTTTTCACTTATATGAAAATATTGAGTTGAATTAGTTGCATGAAAAAATTGAACTTAATATGTAGATTAATTAGTTAAATTAAACTTAATATGTAGAATAATCAGTTAAGGTAAAGTCAATATGAACATTGAAATTTTAAAAACTTAATTAATTAAATTTTATCATAATCACTTGTGAGGGATAATATTCTCTAATGCTCCAAAATTGAAGGTAGAGAGTAAGGTGTACCATAAAGGTAGAACCTTTCCTTCCTTGTGAGGCGGGTTGCAACATAAGCTACTCAATAAAGAGAGTATAAAAAAATACACACTTAAAGTGATGCATATTAATTTTATTTTATTTTTAATAAAATATAAAGTTTATAAATTATTAGAAATATCTAACTAACTTAAAAACATTTTTCATTTAAAATAGTTTTAAACTCTGAATTTATTTGACCACCTAGATGTAATCATTTATCATTTTATATTCATGTCTAGAATAGCATCAATTAAAACCATGAATGTGGTGTTTCACCGAATGCAAGTAATTCCAAGCCCATAAAATTATACTTTAACCTATCGAAATTAAGAAGGTGAGGATACTGGTATTTATGATTAAAAATATGAAATGTACAGCCGCCCAAATTCCTTTATTAAGGTATAATAATTAAGATAGGTATTGTTTGCCTTCAAATGTAATCCAAACACAAAGCAAAGACGGAGAAGCAGAGATTCGAAGTCAAAAGAAGAAAAACGAGCGCATACATGAGAAATATATTCAATCCAACTGGAATCAGCCTACCCAAACCTTTTTGGCTTTTTGTCCAAAGTCTAGCAGCTTGCCGAAGGGTCGCTGACTGCATTGCATACAATAGGATGCATATTTTTCCCGGGTATGAATCGCCCCGATCATTTCCTTCACGGCTAAATCAACATGCCCAAAACAACTGTTTTTAGCTGGATTTTCAACAGTAGTAGAAGTTATGTTGTTATTGTTGGAATAATGCTTATAATACATTGGTTTGAATTTTATTTGGATCTGTTGAAAATTTGTAAAAAGTTGTTGAGAGATTCTCTCAACAACTATTTTTATGTTTGGCGATAGTTGGATCTGATTCCAACTATATATACATGTAATATTGAATATAGAAATAGTGTGTATGTGTGATATGGCCACTCTCTCTAATTTTAATAGTTATCCACGCTTTGAATCCAAAGCAGGATACATCTTCAGGATAAACAAGTTCAGAATAACAAGTTTAAAATAAAGATTGTGGATCTGCACAATAAATACTCACAGATTTTCCAAAATAGAATTTTTCCGGATTTTCCACAGTAGAAGTCATGTTGTAATGAGATTTATCTTCAAAAAAACAAGTCCAAGATAAAGGTGGCTTATCTGTGTTGGAAACCTGCCAACCAATTCCCATATGCATATCAGCTATATTTGCAATGTGCATGTAATCAGTTTTTTGTGAACAGTTTGTGTAACTGGTGAATCTTATAATAATTAGTTTATGTTATATATACTAGCATACCCATAGAGGTGAGGAGAGTGGAGTGTGAGCAAGACGCAATACTGTGGAGTGTCCTGTGTGCTTAGATTGTATGCCTGTGTTGGCTATTTTAATTCTCCCCTGGATAATAAGAATACCAATTATCATTGTCCCATGGTTTTTTCCCATATTGGGTTTCCATGATAAAGATTGTGGATCTGCACAATAAATACTCACAGATTTTCCACAGTGGAATTTTTCCGGGATTTTCACTGTAGAAGTCTTCAGAAAAACAAGTCTAAGAACAGTTTGTGTAACTGGTGGATCTTATTATAATCAGTTTCTCTAACTGTTTAAGAGATTTTATATATACGAGCATACCCATAGAGGTGAGGAGAGTGGAGTGTGTGAGCAAGAAGCAATACTGTGGAGTGCAGTGTGTGTAGAGAGGAAAGGATAGGATAGTAGTATGCATGTGTTGGCTAATTTAATTCTCTACCGATTATCATTGCCCCATGATTTTTTTCCATATTGAGTTTCCACATAAATCATTGTGTCAATTGAGTGATTTCTGTTTTCCATTTAATTTTGGTTTTATATTCTTTGCTATTAAAATTTTATTATTTTTTTGCTTCGGCTACTTAACAATCTGCACAATAAATAGTCACTAGTCACTATTTTTTTGCTTCGGCTACTTAACAATCTGCACAATAAATAGTCACTAGTCACTATGTTAGACAGATTAGTGTCAAGAATGTAAGCTCAATTAAAACCCCAAAACAGCTAAATCCCATGGATGTTGGCAATTACCAACAGCAAATCTGTGAGTAGAAATTCAACTTCAGAACTCTAGCATTGGTTTTGCAAGGGTTGTCTGCAACATCAATTGATTGACGAAATACTGTTCATTACGGCGATTGGATTATGTCTATGTTCATGATCCTCTTGTTGGCAGTACGTCTGCGTTCTCATAGAAAATGGATAGAGGCAATGCATGTTTTACTGTTTTTCGTTAGAGAATGAAGACCGTGCTTCATTATGTGGTTGTGGCGCTCACTATTTAGTCCCCTGTCACATATGATTTCAGTCAGTCTTTCTTGCTTAAATTGTGTAGTTAAAACCCTAACTCTTTTTCTCTCCAAGAGAACAATGCAACAATAAGAGTAGAGAGGTATTTCAGGAAGGGAATTTTGATATAGAAACTTGGTGCGTAGTCATGTTTTTTGTGTAGAGTTGGAGAGATTATCAAGGGAAGCAAGATATAGTAAACATGTTTGTGGCGTGGTTGATGTAATGGTTCAAAGCATTATAGTGCTTGGAGAGGAGGTTCAAGCACCAAGTCTTTGTATGATATTTATTCAAATAAGAATTTGTTTGAGAAGAAAAGAACAACATGAGTCATTTACCCATGAAGAATTTGTTTAAGAAGAGAAGAACAACATGAGCCAAAATTATCTTATTGGCAAATAAAAAAAAAAAATTCTAGCTTTTTTTGTGTGAGATTTACTTGGTGATTTAGCCTTGAAGAATTTGTTTGAGAAGAAACGAACAACAAACAGTAAGACTTATATCATTGGAATTATAGCCTTTGTTGATGAAGGCCTAAGGCTATATAGCAAGAATTCCGGTTGAAAATCCAACTCTTGCAATATGTCGAACCTTATTTGTTTAAATCTTATTTTATTTTGTTCACAAGTGTGATGAAGGTAGTTGGTTATAGTGGAAGAGAAAAGTCATGGAGTGCGTTTTAGTTGTACCATTGACAAAGAAATAATTAAGATGGATAGGTTTGCATAGCCTTTAAAACATCAAGATCCCCATTGAAACTTGATATGCATTGAACTATGCACCATACATTATTACTCTACACTTTATCACAAAATGTTTTTCTTACACTACAATATGTAGTGTTAAACATTTTATAATAATCATTGCACTAAAACTTTTATCCAATCACAACACCAAACATAACATTTTTTACATGATCAATCTCAAAATGTAATTTGTCACATCAAACCATCAATGACCATGCTAGGATTCTTTGCATTGGATTATCAACCAACACACCATGTCACATAATTATCAACCAACACACCATGTCACTTAAGTAACAACTTGACTCACCACATCCAAGCCTATAAAGACCAAGTATAACTTAGGTTAGATGTCAATTAAATTTGGCTAATTCAATGCACACATTGGCTAACTTTACCCTAAAAAAAGGCAATGATCATCCTTGTTCACTACATGCACAAGGTTGATCATCAAAAACTATATCAACTAACAATTGACTACTACAACTTGTATTATAAATATGTAGAATTTTAAAGCTATTTTGAAGTATTGATTCTTAGATAAATTATACAAGATGAGAAATTCATGAAAGTTAAGGATGAGATCTCAGAAATCAAATATGATATCCCAAGAAGGATTTCTCATCATTAGGGACATAATTTTTTTCCCTAATAATGCTTCGAAATAAGATGAAGCTATTGTGAAAAGTGTTTGATGTGTCTTATGCAAGGCATGAGACTTGATGCTAGACAATGTTAGGATCCGATCATAATCCCTCTCCATGGGTCATTAGTTAGTAGGACATGTTTTCTATGTAATAAAGGCCAACATTAGTTAATAAGGCCTAATAAATAAAGAAGAATAAGTCAATGTAATAAGACCTAATAGAAGCTTTCGCTTCTAGAAAGACCTTCCTCTAGAAGTTTCCTTAGAAGGTAGAATTAATATAAATAAGAGTAGGAGACATTGGATATTTTTGTCTTGGAGTTTATTGTAATAGAGCTCTACTCTGTTGGAGGTTTCCCCCTCGAAGAGGCAAGTGAACATTGCTATCTTAATAAAGGTGCTCTTTCTGGTGTTATTTTGGTATTGTTCTAGCTATAATCTCGTTGTTCCATTTTTGCTTGCTAAATATTTTTGTTTCACATATTATTATTCATTCGGTATATTGCAAGTGGTATCAGAGCTCTTTCCTGGAAAGAACTTATGGCGTAATTCTTTTTTAAGGGTAGAGACGTATTACAACGTATTTAAGCTACAAATAGTTGTCATTGCCTGCATAAGCCCGTGGTTGGGGACTTATATATGCAGGTAATACAAGTGGTACTTAAGCACACATTGTTGGCCACCCTTGTAACCCCTGTTAGTACCCATTCGAGTGGTAGAACATTATACAAGACCTGTATACGGATCATCCTAGATATCCTGAAGCCCCCCGTAGATAAACCAATCGACCTCCTTACCGCTATAGTGCCACCGAGAACAACACTCGGGAAGATACTCTCTAGTACCTGGGTAGTCGAGTAGTACGACTAACGACATGGTATAGTCTCCTTAGTTGGTTCCTTGAGATATTGGGCTGAGTACTATTGCTGGACCCCGCACATATATCAGAGAGCTATAGAACAGGGAAAACCCTTGTCTATAGAAACCTTGAATACCCTAACCCTTGGGACATAAACATAAACAGAACAAATAAGATCTATTGTCATGCAACTGTGTCTCCTACATTCTAGTTGTGAAATTCTAACACATTTCTTCCTGTTAAACATGTGGCCATATTGTCACTGCAATATTATTCATCTAGGAGTCTCACTCCATAGGAGTAAAAAAAAAAGTATGGGGCCTGTCAGCACCTTTATTTGCAACCTAGTTCATTGCATTATTCTCTTCATTTTGATTGCAGTGGTACCCTTCACTTTTAAGTCTTTTTTTTCTCTATGTGGTCCCACCCCTTTCCGAGACACCCTTTTTTAAAACCTATCCCATTAGACTCCTCTCTTTGTCCTGGTCACCTTGGTACATCTCACTTTTTGTGGTCCTGATTGCCATCCCGCCACCTCATCTACTACCTAGGCCGCTACCATGCCAACCACCAGAGCTCAGACCCAATAAGACTGGGATAATCAGTTTTCCATCTTAGAATCACAAATGGAATCCATCCCTACAACCATACAAACAAAAATCAACAACTCCCTCCCTACAACAATCCAAGCAGCCATTCATGAAGCCATGCAACAATTCACAAAAAGTAAGCAGGTAGAACCCAATGCAGAGGACCCTCAACATTCCCATTATGAGCATACTCATTCCTCCCACTCCCCTTGGGGTTCTCCACACTCTTGGAATAAGGTGCCCAAAGTTGACATGCATAAATTTGATGGATCCAACTCAGCAGGGTGGGTCTCTCAAATGGAACAATACTTCTCCTTCCATAATATTTGGGATGATGAGACCAAACTCCATGTAGGGGTTTTGTACCTGGATCAAGAACGATGGCAGTGGTGGCAATGGCATAAGAAATGTTATCGAGGAAATACGACTTGGAACCTATTCACTAAAGTAGTTTGTGCCTGTTTTGATGGGGAATCACATTTTTTGGGTAGACTCACCAAGTTGTGCCAAACTGGATCAGTCACAGATTTCATCACAACATTTGAATAGTTGGCTATCTGGATTGAGGGATTATTTGATGCATTTTACCTTGAATGTTTTATCAGTGGCTTAAAGGAAGTCATTTGGGCTCATGTGAGCATGCATCATCCTACCACTTGGTTGTAGGCATGTCAATTAGCAAAGGAAGCAGAGAGCATCCTTCAAGCCCCACCCATGAATGCTCTAGTTCTCAACCGTCCTCGCCCTAGGGATCACCTAGCTTAAAAAAAAACATTGAAGGTCCAAAAAGTATCTCTAGCTGAAATGGAGGAACGTCACAAGCAAGGACTTTGCTACTATTGTGTTGAAATTATTCACCAAGGAATAAATGTAGAGAACAAAATTTCTTCCAAATTGATGCATATGCTTCATATCCTTCTAAAGACATCCCATCAGATGAGGCTCATGACTCACATGAGGCTCCACCAAGTGATCACGCCGAAGCTCCAGTTGTAACCCTTGTGGAACCAAAGGATCCCATCATATCGCTTCATGCACTCTCAAGTATTTCGGCCCCACAAACATTGAATCTCAAGGGCTACATCAAACATCGGTCGACGGTGGTGTTGATTGATAATGGTATCACCCATAATTTTATTCATCACAGGCTTGCTGATGAGATCCATTGTTTTGTTTGCCATATTTCTAATTTTCAAATCCTCATCGCTAATGGTGGTACTATGAAATGTAGGGGAAGTTGTGAGAATGTCAAACTCCAAATGGGTGATTATACTCTGAAAACCCACATATTCTCTATTTCCATGGGTGGTTGTTATATTGTATTAGGAGTGGAATGGATTCTCACTTTGGGGATGATCACAATGGATTATCAAGAATTATATATGATCTTCACCCTAGACGCTCACTCCTATACCCTCCAAGGTCTCCAAGTGGGCTCTCATGAAATTATCATCTCTCACAGGATGAAAAAATGTTGAAGAAATGCCACCATGGTGTGATTACTCAATTTAATGCCATCCATGTCACTGAACAGGACTCTCAGGTAGTTCCTCCCAGCATACAACTCTAGGATAAGTACCCCGAGATCTTTTATATTCCCACAACCTTACCTCCCTTTAGGGGTGAGCATGATCATAATGTCCCTCTACTTCTGGGAAGTCAACCCCCCAATGTATGTCCCTACAGATATCCATTTGCTCATAAAAATGAAATAGAAAATATGGTAAATGAATTACTGGAGGAGGGGGTAATTCTCCCAAGTACCAACCCATATTACTCACCAGTGGTGATGGTATTAAAGAAAGAAGGTACTTGGCGCATGTGCATTGATTTTCATGCCCTGAATAAACTAACCATCAAAGATAAGTTCCCTATTCCTGTCATTGATAATTTTTTGGATGAACTCCAAGGTTCCTATGTATTCACCAAATTATACCTTCACTTAGGCTATCACCAGATCTGGATGAAAGAGGCAGATATTCTGAAGACTGCATTCAAAACTCATGAAGGACATTATGAATTATTGGTCATGCCTTTTGGCCTTTGCAATGCCCCATCCACCTTCCAAAGTCTCATGAATAAATGATTGAAACCTCACCTTCATAAGTTTATCTTGGTTTTCTTTGATGACATCCTCATTTACAACCGCTATTGGGATATCCACCTTCTTCATGTGGACAGAGTCCTTCACTTTCCGTAGGAAAACCAATTGTTTGTCAAAAAACCAAATGTTCATTTGGAGATAGTGGAGTGGAATAATTGGGACACATTGTCAGTTGAGAAGGGGTAAAAGTGGACCCCAAAAATATACAAGTTATGCAGGAATGGTTGTGACCCAAGACCTTAAAGGGCCTAAGGGTTTTTCTTGGTCTCATAAGATATTACAGGAAATTTGTCCACCATTATGGAAAAATTGCTAAGTCATTGACCGACCTTCTCAAGAAGAATGTATTTCATTGGACACGTGTTGTTGAGAAAGCCTTCAAATAATTAAAGAGGGCCATGTGTACTACTCCTGTCCTAGCAACGCCTGCCTTCAAAAAAACCTTTTTGGTGGAATCATATGCTTCTGGCACTGGTATAGGCATAGTGCTCATGAAATATGGTAGACCTTTGGCCTTTACTAGCCAAGCGTTGAGTGGCCACAATCTGGGAAGATCTACGTATGAAAAAGAAATGATGGTCATTCTCCATGTGGTTCAAACATGGCGGCCATATCTCTTGGGACGTTGTTTTCAGATCAAAATAGATCACCATAGTCTGAAATGTTTTTTGGAGCAACGACTATCCTCCTCAGAACAAGTGATTGACCAAAATGTTGGGTTATGATTATGAAATCATATACAAAAAGGGAAAATATAATATAGTAGTCGATGCACTATCACGCTAACATGAGGAATATGACTCCCTATTTTCCTTATCCTTATCGGTCCCTGGTTGGATTGAAGAAGTATGCCAAGAGTTGCTAACACACTCGACTCTCTCCAAGTTAATTTAGCACCTTCAGGAGGACCCTAATCCTCCCATCGACTACACTTGGTAGGACAATATTCTGAGATATAAGGATCGTCTGGTTCTCTCACCCTCTTCAGTACTCAAGTCGCGGATCTTATATGAGTTGCACTCATCAGCTATTGCGAGTCACTAAGGCTTCCAAAATACATATGCTCGTGCTCAATGTTCATTTTTTTGGCCATACATGAAGAATGATATCCTTCACTTTGTCACAGAATGTGACGTGTTCCAACATAATAAAGGTGAAACTATCAAGTCTCTAGGCGCCCTACAACCCCTACCCATTCCAACTTCTAGGACAAAAATATGCATGGATTTAATAGTGGGCCTTCCTAAAGCTGGGAACAAGTCCGTCAGCATGGTGGTGGTTGATCACCTCTCTAGGTATGCTCATTTTTGTGCCTTGCTCCATCCTTTCACACCAGCACTAGTAGCACAAGTTTTCCTTGATCTGATTTTCAAGTTACATGGCATGCCCACCTCTATTGTATTTGATCGTAACCCCACTTTCACAAGAACATTTTGGAAAGAGTTGTTTAAATTGCAAGGCACCTAACTGAACATGAGCACAACCTATCATCCCTAGTCTGAGGACCAAATGGAAGTGATCAAAAAATGTTTGGAAACATACTTGTGGTGTTTTGTTTCGGAAAAACAAAACTAGTGGGTACAATGGCTCCCCTTGGCAGAATGGTGGTACAATACTTCCTATAATATGACCACTAAAATGACTCCATATGAAGAAGTGTATGTCCAACACCCACCTAGAGTAACTGTCTATCTTCCAGGCACATCAAAGGTCTAATCTATTCATACAATGTTACAAGGTCGCACAGACACCCTCTTGGATCTAAAGGATAACCTCCACATGGCCCAAAATCGTATGAAGCAACAAGCAGACCAACATCGTTCAAAAAGGGTTTTCCAGGAGGAGATCAAGTGTTTCTTAGGCTCCAAACTTACAAGTAAACATCTCTCAAATCCCAGGGACATAAAAAGTTGGAACCCAAGTTTTATGGGCCCTACCAGATCATCAAGCGTATTGGTTCATTGGCCTACAAATTGGCACTTCCAACTACTTCCAAAATCTATCTGGTGTTCCATGTTTCCTATCTGAATAAAATAATGGGAGAGAATTGCAGGGTCCAAACCATCCTTTCAGAATTAGATGATGAAGGCTCCTATTGGCTCCAAACAGATGTAGACCTCAGTCACTGTGAATGTGAGATACATGGAAAAAATATCAAAGAAGTGTTGATCCAGTGGAAGGACACATCCCCAAAGGATGTGACTTGGGAACGAGCAGTTGTACTCTAGTAATTTCCACACCTCCGGCCTTGAGGACAAGGCTACTTTTGAAGGGGGAGGTCATGTTAGGATATGATCTTAACCCCTCTCCATGGGTCATTAGTTAGTAGGATATGTTTTATATGTAACAAAGGCCGACATTAGTTAATAAGGCCTAATAAATAAAGGAGAATAAGTCAATGTAAGAAGACATAATAGAAGCTTTCACTTCTAGAAATATCTTCCTCTAGAAGTTTCCTTAGAAGGTAGAATTAGTATAAATAAGAGTAGGAGGAATTGTATATTTTTGTCTTGGAGTTTATTGTAATAGAGCTCTTCTCTCCTGGATTTTTCCCCCTCAAAGAGGCAAGTGAACATTGCTATCTCTAATAAAGGTGCACTTTATGATGTTATGCTGGTATTGTTCTAGCTATAATCTAGTTGTTCCATTACTGCTTGCTAAACATTTTTGTTTCCCGCATTATTATTCATATGGTATATTGCAGACAACCATAACATATATGAGGAAGTAGTAAATGTAATAGAATATGAATAACAATGCAACATAATATCTCACATAATGTCTTGAACACTAGAAGGTAAACATAAAATATCAATGTTTTTTTTGGTATATCACATCTTATGTATTCTTGAATGGAAATGGAATAAAATTTCAAGGAATTCATCATACGCTTACCTAAGATTATGTGGAAGAATGATTCTATAATGGTCTTCATGGATAAATTCACAAGGCTGTACATTTCATGCGTCTAAATACTACTTGTAAGGCTTTAAGCATAGTTGAGATATGTCTAAAGAAGATAGTCTAATTACACCGAAGGTGCTCTTTTAAGGGGATGACTCCAAAGGCCAGTCTAATTACACCGAAGGTGCTCTTTTAAGGGGATGACTCCAAAGCCCAGTCTAATTACACCGAAGGTGTTCTTTTAAGGGGATGACTCCAAAGGCCACTTAGAATCGACCAGGTTCCTTTTAACCAACAAGGACAACTCACTAAGTTTACATTGTTTGTGAACGTGGAAGAAACCATGTCATTGTCGATGAAATCTTATGGTATAAGTTGTGAACCCTATACTCCATATGGTGGACGCGCAAAGGCTTACACTTATGCAATACGCAATGTGAATGTGAGAAGGATGGAAGTTTTATCAATCCATTTCTTTATGATCTTGAACTTCTTGTTGAACAAAAAGTCGGAGACCTTTGAAACACCTTCGTGAATGTTCATCACTCTAAAAAACTTGACGACCATCTCCTTGCATTGATCCTTGAATGTCATGTTTCCCTATAACGGTCTCATACAATCAAATTCTAAAATTGTTGACACAAAAATTTATTCAAGCCATATATGTTTGTGTTTTTTCTCATTTTAACCAAATGGGTGATTGAACATTATAACCTTTGAAAGCTTATGTAAAATCTTCAATGCACTGCAAGTTAACTTGAGGTATATGAGATCTATAAATCGATTTTTTGTTGTCCTGTATAATTACAAAATATTTCGATGAATTATGGACGAATTTAAATGCATGTCATGCTCGACCATAGTTATACATGGGAATTTATAAAAACAAAATTTAATATTTGATAAAGAGCTTGCAAAGTACATATAAATAGTTACATCAATTTTTTCAACTAATCATAAAATAGTAATGTAGGGTTATTTTATATAGTGTTTGGTACTCTTGGGGAATTATGTTTGGTACTCTTGAGAGACTCGATCACATTTGAAATTGTGACTTTTGGCCTCCCCATTAACAACATGCATTGAGTAGATGGTTCAACCAATTGAGAATATTTGGATAGATGGTTGCTCAACCACCAACCATGGTAGTGTTTTGTATTCTTAGCCACTCGATTGGATTTGAAACTATGAAATTTGGCCTCCCCATTAACAACATGCCTTGAGTATATGGTTCAATCAATTGAGAATATTTGGATTGAGGGTGGCTCAATTTAAAATGAGAACATCGTTATGGAAATGAACTATGCTTGAATGTCACTCTCGAGGAGTCGATTGGATAATTTTTTGTTGAAAAAGAAATTTTGTATATCTGGCTGGATTCATAGCCACATTATAAGATAGGCATGTAGTTTAAATACATTCCAAGATGGAAATTTCAAGCAATCAAAATTACACTTACACCAAAACATCGCCACCTTTCAGAACCCCCAAGATGAATGAGCCCAAACACAAGGAGGATGACACCCAAGTATCTAAGTTGGAAGTACCCCACACCTCTATGAGTCAAGGAAATTGCACCTAGGAATGAAATCAGTCTTTGCGAGGTAAATACCACAACTAAAAAAAGTTTGGTTCTTAATTTGCAGATAACACAGAGTAAGGGACAATATCTCTTGTTTAATATGTATCCACAAGTTCTCTCGAGTGTGACATCAGTTTGATAATGAGGATATTCTAGAACATGGGTCAGATATATTGTAAAAGGAGGTTATGTTTAGAGAAACATTCATGTGTTCACCTTCATCTATATTGGATTGGATTGAGTAAACGAGGGAGTGAGCATACCAAATAAATGGAGCATAATTGGTGAATAGGTGAAATGCCATTTCAAGTATCAGGATGACTATTTAACCTAATCCTATAACTAGAAGGGATGATGGAACTGAAATTACTCATGCTGCAATGCTCGATTACATATATTTTCGTAAGCATAATATTACTTTTTTAATTAAAAAAACACATTGGAAAAAGGATCAGAATGAAAGACATTAGTCCTCATAAATGTAAGAGGTTTATGCAAGGTTTAAACATGTATTCTTACCCTTTCTTCAAAGTTGTAAGTAGTGTTTTGACTTGTACCCTACGCCTCGAGTCTCCACTATAATATTCCTATTGTAGGAGATGAATTAATTTCCTCGATCAAATATAAGATGGCCATTGTAGGAGACAAATGAATTTCCTCCATCACTCTTTGTACTTGGCATTCTCCTTATTCATTCTACATATTTCCATTTTTTTGTGGTCTCCCTCCTCTCTCCCTATATGTATGTATAGGAGATGTAGATGCGCACACATTACCATAGCCATGATAGCATGTCTATATGGAAGGGAACAATTCTATCCCACAGTCACAAGGGTATAGCAAAAGAGAGAAAGAGTGACATCAGTTTCCCTTCCATCTCTCCATCTGTAACAACATAATTTCGTTTCTTTTTTCTGCAAGATTGAATAGCCCTAGGGTTTCAACAAAGGGACAATTCCTTTAATGGATTATGGCCAAACCTGACTATAACTCTCGTTCATTATTTTCCATCCAAACCTTTGATTTTGTATATGATAATTAATCCTTTATGAAACCTTCCCCATATCTAATTCTCATTATTTTCCAATTTATAAGGGGATACTAGTGGCCTTATCCACGTCACGGTCGAAAAAAAAGGAAGTTGGAACTTTTGATTTTAGACCCACGATTAAGATTTCCTAACACCCCTCATCATTTTACGCATTCCATCCCATCTTCTTTTTTGGTCATGGATTTCCTCCAAAGTGTGACATTTTATCACATGCCATCTTGAGGTCATTTTGAAATGTCCACATGGACTTTTCACAAATTTGTTACTTCTGACAAATGATATGGCAGTGTATCCACATGGGAAGAGAGTAGAAATACTCAATTATATCACTCTCACCTAAAACCTTCTCTCCCTCCATGGGAATGGAGAGAGACTTTGTAAAAGAAAGGGAAGTTGAAACAAACACGAGGAAGTATAATAGTGCAGGGTTAGTCATTCTGCAAAATCATGAATTGATGATGCCTACAATCAATTTGAGTACCAATATCCTAGTGGATGGAACATGGTCAACTCAGATATACTAAAGGATGCCAACAAGAGTGTGGCCATAATCATTAGGAAACCTAAATCAATAAGAACCCCTCTAGGTTGTATTTCATCCATGTAATGTAGTTTAATGCACCTAACAATGCAAATATTAGTGGGCATCGTTGTGTGTTATATGTCTATTAGTATTTTATTAAGTTTCTTGTGATAGGGTTTACAAAGAGATAAGTAACATGAATGAATATGAATCATGATGAGCCTAATTATGAGAGTCATAAATGTATGTTTGTGGCTTTACTAAAAGGGAGATTATCCATGTCATTTATGCTTGTGGTTGCAGTATGTGATGGTTTTACTAAAAGGGGGATTCCCCATGTCATTTGGGGGCAATGAAGAGCCAACATCATATGGAGAGGTGGTGTCCATTGGAGAACTTGGGCCAGGTATGAATGGGAAGTTGAGTTCAATGATTGTAGACATTTAGGACTTTTAATTATCAATGGAAAAGTCATGCTTTTATATCAAGTTTTATGATTTGGAGGTGCACCAAACATCTCTCCTTTACCTTCTTTCAAATATTTCAAGCATTGTCCACTAACATGTGGAACTTACTACTTAGTATTGGAAAACTAAGGGTTTCAAATGGGTTTATATTTTAATTTAGTTGGATTTTTTACTAATTTCGTGAAAATAAAAATGGGAGCCATTCTATATACAATAACATTTGCTACAATACCAAATGTGCAATGATTTTGAGTTGAAATTTATAGAGTAATCTGGCTTATGGGAAAAAAATTGTAAGCCACCTGAGCATCTCTCCCAAGGCACAATGAGAACATGGGTGTCTAATAAACATCGAGTTACATTTGAGCCCTATTATTGTCTAGCTCAAAATCAAAATCATTTAATCTCTCATAGCTTAGGTGTTTCTCACATTTATAATACATCCACGCCCATCTATAACCATGGAAGAAGTTGTTTTATATAAAGAATATATTCAAATGTTATAATTCCTTTGCATTCACATCTGATTTTAGATATTACCTACTTCTTCCATACCCTGAACACCCTCTTAAGATGAAGGAAGTCAAATAGTGGAAGTGTTGTAGATAATTTCTCTTCTTCTTTTATATGAACCCTATAAAAGACATAAATTTTGCATCAAAAATTAGTCACAATCTATACAATATCAAGTAGTGGTTTTTTCCAATGGATTAAAAATCTATGCACATTCAACTAGTTCTCATCATCATTCAACTTCTTTGACATTGGAACTCTGTATTTTTTGGTTTCCTAAGTGAACAATTGACTATTATACAAAGTTGTTTTTATACAATCACATCACACTATCATTATAAGATGAGTAGAGTTTGAGCTAGACTTAAATTTTCTTCATTTCATTGTTTTTCTAGTTCATTTTACTTTTTCTAGCGATCATGTTTCCCCCCTGCAAGGCTTCATCATTGAACCATGTCAACCAAGATTTTTTTTGGGGAAAAACCCTTTCACCTCTTTTCACCACATATACTATGGTTTGATTTTTGTTTTCTTAAGCTTAAGAGGAGTTTGGTAACTATAAAGCAAAGACTACCTCCATAGAATATATAGTATTTAAAAAGGGCAAAGAAATAAGGTGAGCAATAACAATGAAGCCCATTATAATTTACAAAACAAAAAACAAAACAAAATTGCAACATGTACACTTCGCATTATGTTCAGCGTTCCCTTCCCCCACTTCGGGGCTATGCTAGTTACATGGAGTGACAAAGAACATTGTATTAAATCAAGATGCAAGGTTCACCTCCAACTTTCAAAAGAGCATATTTCATTCCATGGGAACTTAGTTGAACTTTATCACAATTTATTATCTACATTAGGATGTGCAAGAAAAAGAGTGATTCAATTGTTGGTGGACATGGTTGGATTGTATGTCATACACATTGTTTCAATGGGAAGAATGTCTCTATAAGCTAATATATATTGCTTTTAACAATGGGTTTCATATGTCAATGGGCATGAATTCCCTTTAGGTATTATATGGGAGAATATGAAATAATGATCCTTTCAGTTGGAAATCACTCGTCGACAAAACCTTATTGGGAAAGATATCCTCAAAGGTATGAAAGATCAAGTTTCAAAAGTAATGTGTCCCTATCAAAAACATTGGATATACTCATAGGCTTTAGAGTGGATTTGTACCTAGACAATATGTGTTCTTAAAGGTTCAATCTAAGAAAATATTTTTAAAGTGAAGGGATTGATTCAAATTGTTACTAAGATAATCTCACCTCTTATTTTGGAGAGGAATTTTGATAATTACATATACACTTGGATTACCACCTATTTTTAAGATGCATGTTCATTTTAATATTTCTATATTGAAGAAGCATGTATGTAACATTAATCATATTATTTATTAACCTTTTATTTAGATGGAACAAAAAAATGTTATAGAAAAAACTAAGTCATGATGCTTTATAATTTAGCCATGGTTATGGTCAAGGCCCAATGGAAATATTATAATCCTCCATAATGACCTAGAAAATGGAGGATGTTATGGAAGAGAAATATCCATAATTTTTTGAAGAATAAAGTTACACGGAGATTGTTGATATATTTCTAGGAGTGATGTCATATCCCAATATTTCCCCTTGATAAAAATTATCCATATGAAATGTATTAAATGCATAACGAATTTTTAAGAATGATTTCTAATTAGTAAAGGCCCTTGGTTATGGATATTTCATAAAATCATATCCAAATGTTTCCCTGATAAAAATTATCCATATGAAATGTATTAAATGGATGACGAATTTTTAACAATGATTTCTAATTAGTAAAGTCCCCCTTGGTCATGGATATTTAAAAGAAAAAAACACTTGTTGATGTATAATGTAACAAGGGAGTTTGCAAGGCAGCAAGCTTGTGGGTCATGAGGGATAGCTCGAATGGAAAAGACGTGCGCATACTCTCCCAGGTTGGGAAGAGGTCACGAGTTCTAGCCTGGTTATAAGTTCCTCGGGCTGCTTCTTTCCACCCCCATATCATCCACTATATGGGGAAGTATCAGGGTGGGTTCCCAGCAAGTTAACTTCCATCGGGAAAAAGGAAGCAAGCCCTTGCCTTCAAGTGATGGTTATAGTGGTTACTTAAGTCGTATATTCGTTATCTAATAAGGATGGAAAGGTCGTATTGTTTTCTTGTTTTAAGATGAAATTATGAGAGTGGAGCACGTAGACTTTATTTCATTCCCCACTATAAAGTTAACTATCTAACAAAATAATTCAGAGAAATGAGAAATGGGATGAAGGCATTTAAACTTGAGTGTGAAGACATGGGGAGGATAGGGAAAAATTTATACATCTCTTAAAACATTGTTTTAGATAGAAGCGAATAATTTGTATAAATATTTGAATAACCTTTTGAATAAAAATTTATTAATGGTAAAAAGTTCATAAACCGTGATTGAAATTATTCTAGTATCATGACCTTGTAGTAGAAATAAATGTTGTTTCGTAAGTTATTTCCATATTGATATCAAGCAAAAATAACCTTACTTTTTGTGTGGAGTCTATATCATTTGTTTTGTTGCAGATAATGTATAAAAATTAGAAGAAAAGGAACAATACTAAAGATATTGAAAGAGTTTTATGAAATCGCTACTCCGTCTAGTATTAGTATGAAGTAAGAAGTATGATATAAGTATTATAGGTAACCATGTATTTGCAACTAAACGACCACCCTTATTTTATTTTAATGAGAAACAACTCTACTCAAACCATTATTACCACCTAAATCAAATAAAAAGTGCACTGCATTTCGTTCTCACCGCAATTGTTGGCACTTTTGAAGTCCATTGAATACTTTTCAGGATTGAATTCGAAGAGATACAATATATAGTTGGTCAAATGGAAACCTCACTATTAAATTATCTATACCTCGAAAGCATAGGTATAGATCACAAACCTAATAATAATTCGATCTAGTCATTTATAGGCCTATTCTAAACTTGGTCTAGGGCATCAAAGTAATTGAAAGCATAGGTATAGATCACAATACCTAATAATAATTTGATCTAGTCATTTACAGGCCTATTCTAAGCTTGGTCTAGGGCATCAAAGTAGTTGAAAGCATAGGTATAGATCACAACACCTAATAATAATTCGATCTAGTCATTTACAGGCCTATTCTAAGGTTGGTCTAGGGCATCAAAGTAGTCGAAAGCATAGGTATAGATCACAAAACCTAATAATAATTTGATCTAGTCATTTACAGGCCTATTCTAAGCTTGGCCTACGGCATCAAAGTAGTCGAAAGCATAGGTATAGATCACAACACCTAATAATAATTCGAGCAGACGCAGGGAACTAGTGTTGGTCTTTTCCATTTCGTTTTGTTACTTCTCATGTGTGTGAATTGAAGAATACCAACCACGGTGGACTGAAGAAAAGGGTTATGCGGTGAGTAGGTGAAAGAGGAAGAGGAGGGCCATAAATGGCACAGAGTCGAGCTTTCCAATGGAAAATTCTGAAGATTCAATTGTTGCTCTGAATCTTCAAAGAAAAAAAGTGATGCAGTGACCAAGTATATACATAAATTATTTACTCTCATAAATTTATTTTGAATTTATTTTACAAAAGAAAAAAAAATGATATAGTGACCAAGTATATACATAAATTATTTACTCTCATAAATTTATTTTACAACAATAAAAAATATTATCCTCTTTTTATCTAACAAAATCTTGTCAACATATTTCATAGATGATGACATTTGTTTTATGTTAACATATTTCATAGATGATGATATTTATTTATTTTATTGAAATGCAAGTACGTTGTTGGTCTTAATGTATATCCAATGATAGAGTTTACAAAATGCACAACTAGTGTATGAAATAATTCCTAAAACAAATTTATAAATGGTACGGTTATTTGCACATCATTTATAAAGTTTACACATTATTTATAGTGTTTTTGTAAAAGAAAATATCAAGATTCCTCTAAAAAAATAATCAGGTAGAAATTTCAATCTTGCAAGCTTTCTTGCTACTCACTTTGTCATTTAATCTCGTAGGGAAGGAATTTCAATCTTGCAGACAAAAACAAAGCATTGCCTAAACAAATATATAAACGATATGGTTATTGGCACATCATTTTGATGCAGGGGCGCGCCACCCAGGCACGTCCTCTCTCACAGGACCTTCTTCTTCTCTCGGCCCGAAGAACTCGAAGGTTCTTCTATCTCCCTATCGGGAAATCTGCACCCACAGTAATCTTTCTCTGAGATCTCCCCTTTACTACTGGGAGATTAGTTAAATCTCGCTATCTCGCGAGTTCGTGGCTTAAAGCCTCCAAGTTTTCCCTTCAACCTTGCGATACCCTATCTAGCGATACGGGTATAGCTCCTTCCTCATGCAACCGTGGGCGAGACTTAATGTTAGCGCCTCTCGCGACTTCGCGACCTCGCTGGTTGAACCGTCGAGTTTTCACCCTCCTAGTCCGTGAGTCCCCGAGATGCGCAGTCCCACCTTACGCTCTGCCACGCGTCCACAAGAATCTCGACTCCTCGGCGCTTCGCGGCTCGACATACACACGAGTCTCGGCTCCACGGCGCTTCGCGACTCGGCGTCCCTTTGTGCCACCTGTACTCCACTCACGCTCCGCTATGGCCCACACTGCTCCAGCTGTCGGGATATCACTATCTCGCAACCTCGCAATCCCCGTGCCCAAATTCTTGAACCTTTTCTTGCGAGGTCCCGAGACACGATCCCTCGCTCAGATCCAACAGTCCTCCCGTGTTCCGGATCCAACGGCTATCCTTCTCTCGCTACCTCGCGACCTCGCTACTTGGGGTACCCAAATGTTGGACTCTCAACTTGCGAGCTCCCGAGTTCGCGAGATCCATCGATCTCTCGCCACCTGTCCTCCTCAGATGGACGGCTACGATCTTCTCACTCCTTCGTCGCCTTGCGTCCTCACGCCTCGCGAATTTGCACACCCAATACTTGGGTCTTTACCCTGCGAACACCCGAGTTCGCGAGATCACCGATCTCTGCCACCTATCCCCTCAGATGGACAGCTCTCAGCCTTCTCGCCACTTCTCCACTCGTGAAGTCGAATGACTTCCTTTTCGGTCCTCCAATGCCCAAGTCTGCGAGATGAGAATCTCCTAACACGCGTCCTCCTCAACGAATGGCTCTGATCCTGTAAGGATATCGCACCTCGCGATATCATTGCTCTTGCTACACAAATTTCGGGGCTTCAACTCCCGAGTCCCCGATACACGACACCATGTGTAGATCTGACGACCCCTATGACTTTGAATCGACGGCTCTGCCTCTCGTGAGCTTCGAATCTCTTCGAAATCTTCTCGCCATAACCCGCTTGCACTTCTGCGAGATCTGACGATCCTCGGAACTTCGCGAAATCTCTTCAAAAGATTTTGGTCGTCCGTTCTTCCTTGATTAATCCACGAAATGGAAAAGAGTATTTATCCACGGGATTCTCTCGCCAACCTGCGACGTTTCTCCCCAACTTCGAGTCACACTTGTCTACGTTGAATCTTCAGTGACTCAGAGGTCTATCCCTCCTGAGCTTTGCTAAATTACTTCAACCTCAATGAGAGTCCTTGCACGCACTCCTTGCGGCAAACCTGCGAACACTTCAATTGTTCGAGCTTCCTTCGACTCTGTGTATACCCTAGCAGCAGTCCTTCAACACTTTTGCTCGGTTTCACGACCGAGACTATCCTTAGCCTGCACACCCCTTGCACGGCTCTGGCAACTCACTTTCACTTCTTGAGTGCTTGAGAACAAGAGTTTACTCTCTGAGCCTTCTGTCAACGCACTCCTTGCGGACGACTCAACTGCACTCGTTGCAGGAATCCTTGCTCAAAGAGAAACAATTGTAACTCACCTCACTCCCTCTCGGATTTCAATATCAACGCATGAAATCACACACACAGCATAAGAGAAAATGCATAACAGGGGGTAATGTTCATAAGTAGAGCATTCAACAAACATACACAGAGAATAACACAACAACCATGAATCTAAATCAACTTCTTCTATTAATTCAAGATCTATACATGGGTGTTTTCTACAACTCTTTGCTATTCTCCTATGCTCTAGATTCTTCTTTCTCCTGTTGTTAATTGTTAATGTTACAATGATACAAATGAGGGTGTCTATATTCGGTTTCCCCTCTTCCTTCTAGAACTATCTAATCTAAGAATTCAATTCTATCTACCTACAACTACTACTATAAATGCCTCTGTCTATCTCAGACGAGAGCGTATGGCTCGAGGTCTGATTACATTTCTTCCAAGGTGCTTTCATTAAATGATCTCATTTAAGTTTGGCGCATCAACATCAAGAGAGAATTTAAAATTTCAAAAACTTGCGATGGACGTCTTCCAGCTGTCTTCTGCTTCCACGTTGGTTTTGCTTGTCATGAGGGATGCTCCTACATCATACTCCCTCCCTTGAAAATTTGCATGGGCTCCTGTACATGAGCTCCTGCACGGTATGTCCATGCTTCAAAATTTCTGCTTCAGTCTCCTAGCTGGCATCTTCAACTGGGTGTCCCTTCCACTTAACCAAATATTCAAAATATTCCTTCCTCCTGGTTTTCTTGCCCACTCTTTTATTCAGTATCTGCTCCATCTGTGGCTTTTCTGCAATTGGAATCTACTTCTGCCAATGGACCTCTGGTTGATCATCACTTTCTGCTCCTGCTTCATCAGCTTTATATGGATATAAATCCAAAACATTAAATATCGGATATATTCCAATGCCTTCTAGTAACTCGATCTCATAAGCATTCTGTCCCATCTTCTTCAAGACCTTGCATGGCCCAATTTTCTTCATCTTCAGCTTGTTATATGTTCCTCTTGGGAACCTTTCTTTCCTCAAATGTGCCAGAACTAGATCACTATCTTCAAACTGAAGTTGTCTCTGATGTTGATCTGCTCTGTGCTTGTACTCCTGACTTGATTTCAATAGTCGCTCCTTCACCTGGCTGTGAAGTTCCTTCATCGCTTCAGCGAATTCTCCTGCGCTAGCGCTGCTAGTATCAGTCTGTTCTGAATCCCTCAGTTCAGAAACCCCTCTTGGTTGTCTTCCATATACAACCTGAAATGGAATTTTTCCTGTGCTTCTGTTCACTGAGTCATTGTAAGCAAACTCTGTCTGTGGCAATATATTGTCCCAACTGCTATGATGCTCTGTCACCAAGCTCCTCAACAAGTCTCCCAGAATTTTGTTGACTACTTCTATTTGTCCATCCGTCTGAGGATGATAAGAAGAACTAAACATCAAATTAGTCCCCAGCTTCTTCCATAATGTTCTCCAGAAATGGCCTATGAATTTTGTGTCTCTGTCTGAAACTATGCTTTTCGACAATCCATGAAGTCTTACAATCTCTTTGAAAAATAAGTTTGCGATGTGAGTCGCATCGCTGGTCTTCTGGCATGGAATAAAATGTGCCATCTAAGAAAACCTGTCAACTACCACAAAGATTGAATCAACACCTCTTTGTGTCCTCGGCAATCCCAATACGAAATCCATGCTAATCTCATCCCACGACTTCTCAGGTATGGATAATGGTTGATAAAATCCTACATTTTGTTTCCTTCCTTTCGAATGCTGGAAAATCCTGCATCTGCCCACAAACTTCTTGACTTCTGACCGCATCCCTAGCCAAAAGTATGACTCACTCAGCTTTGCAAATGTCTTATCATGACCAAAATGTCCTGCTAATCCTCCACTGTGCTTCTCTTTCAAAAAGTTCTCCCTCATGGAGCAATTTAAAATACACAATTGATTGCCTTTGAACAACAATCCATCCTAGATCACATACTCTATCCACTGGCTTTTGTCTCTGAAAACTGGATTCTCAGCTGCCTCATAAGCTTCCTTGAAATCTGGATCATCTGCATACATGTCCTTAAGATCATCAAAGACTAACGTCCAGACTTTGAACTCCTGCAACAACAAACACTTCCTGCTCAAAGCATCATCAACTTTGTTAGCAGTACCAGAAATATGTTTTATTACAAAAGTGAAATTCTGCATGTATTCTACCCATTTAACATGCCTCTGATTCAACTTTTCCTGTTGAGTCACATATTGTAATGCATGGTTATCACTATATAAAACAAATTCTTTTGGAATCAAATAGTGCCTCCATTTCTTCAATGCCTGTATGATGGCATAGAATTCTTTATCATATGTGGAGTATTTTTCTTTTGCCTCATTCAGCTTCTCTCTGAAATATGCAATCGGCCTGTCTTCCTGACTCAAGATCGCTCCTATGGAAAACCCGCTTGCATCACATTTCACCTGAAATGTCTTCCGAAAATCTGGCAACACCAAAATTGGTTGCTCTGTAATCTTTCGTTTCAATAAATTGAAACTCTTCTCAGCCTCTTCCATCCAGTGAAAAGATTTATGTCTTTTCTTCACTCTATCCATCATTGCTGCACTAATTCCACTGAAATTCCTGATGAATTTTCGGTAGAAACTAGCCAGTCCATGAAAACTCCTCACCTCAAATACGTTCCTCGGTGATGGCCAATTCTTGATTACCTCCTTATCTGGATCCATCCTCAACTCATTTGCAGATATGACAAACCCCAAATAAATGAGTTTGGTCTTCATGAATGAGGACTTCTTCATGTTTATCAACATCTTCTCCTACTGTAATCTCTTCATCACAATAGCCAAATGCTTCAAATGTTCAGCCTTTGTCTTGCTGAAAACCAATATGTCATCCAGATACACAATGACAAATTTCCCAATGAAATCCTTCAAGACTTCATCCATCAACCTCATAAAGGTACTTGGTGCATTCGTCAAACCAAACGGCATGACAAGCCATTCATACAAACCTTTGTTTGTCTTGAATGTTTTTTTCCATTCGTCACCTTCTCTCATACAAATCTGATGATATCCACTCTTCAAATCTATCTTTGAAAAACAAATTGCTCCACTTAAGCAATCCATCAAATCATCCATTCTTGGAAATGGGAATCTATACCTGATAGTTATCTTGTTAATGGCCCTTGAATCAGTGCACATCCTCCAGCCTCCGTCTTTCTTCGGACTGAGTACTGTTGGAACAACACATGGACTCAAGATTTCCCCTTTCCAAACCTTTGTCCAATAACTCCTGGACCTGTCTTTTAACTTCTTCATTCTCCTACGGCGTCAATCTGTACGCGGCTTTGTTTGGTAAACTAGCTCCCGGTATGAGGTCTATATGATGACTCACACTCCTCATCGGTGGCAATGAATGAGGTAGTTCGTCCACTACAATATCAGTGAACTCTTCCAGCAGTTCCTGAACTTCTTCTGGAAAATCATCCACTCTTGTGCTAGTCAGAACAATTCTCGGTTTTCTGACCACAAAGAATTGTGGATCCTCCTTCCTCTTAACTTCTGTAAGAAGTTCCTTCCCACTCATGAGAAGTACTTTGTTGCTTACTTCTGGCTTCACTTCTTTATCCTCAATTGGACACAACATATGAGTCCTCCCATTCTTCTTCAGGGTATATGTATTCATTCTCCCATCATGAATTACATTTCTATCATATTGCCATGGTCTACCCAGCAATAAATGACAGACATCCATCGGAATAACATCACATAAAATCTTACAATTATATCCTCCTATCTTAATGTCAACTAAGCACTGTTTAGTGACATTTACCTGATGTCCCTTCTGTAGCCATGAAACTTTGTATGGACTCGGGTGATCAATTGTCTCCAGCTCCAGCTTTTCTACCATCTCGGTTGAAACGATATTATCTGTGCTTCCACTGTCCACAATGACCTTGCACACTCTATCCTTGGTCTTGCACGCAGTCCTAAAAAGACTGTTCCTCTGCACTGAGTTCTCCATCTCCTTCTCTGGCGTCAAAAGAACTTTCTGCATCACTAGCGATCTTCTGCCTTTAGCATACTCTGTCTCAACATCTCGCCTATGTGCCTCGGCGATGTGAGTTTCTCCAGTTTCTTTCTTTTTCTCTGGACACTCAAATGACTTGTGCCCATTTTTTCCACATGTGAAGCATGTGATTACTCCACCTCTTCCTCTTCCTCTGCCTCTGGTATGAGGAAACCTATCATTATCATCATATCCTCCTCTTTGTTCAATTTTTTTTCCTCGCTGCTTAGCATACGGTCTTCTCTGTGAGGTTCCACCTCTTTCAACCTTTTCCTGAGGTTTCTTCCATTCCTCCTTGGGCTTCTGATATTTATCTTGGGCAACTTCTTTGCCTCTAGGCTGACTTCTGCCTCTGCCCCTCTGACTTTGTTTACGGCTTATCTTCTCCTCCACTTTCAGAGCCAATTGGTAATCATCCTCCACAGTTCGGATGGTCGCCAAATTTAATTCATCCTGAATTTCATTCCTCGGGCCATTCATATACCTGGCCACCTTTTCGTCATTGCTTTCGCGATGACCTGCCCTGATATTTAACCTGTAAAACTCCTCAGTATACTCCTTCACTGTCATCATCTTCTGTCTTAGGTTCTTCATCCTCCTGAACAGAGAAATTTGGTAATCCCTGGGAATGAAATTTGCCTTCATCTTTGCAATCATCCTGTCCCAACTCTTTATCTTATGTTTTCCTTGGCAATGCCTGTCAGCTTGCAGTTCATCCCACCACAAGGCTGCATGTCCCTTCAATTTTGTGACAGCATGTCTGACCTTCTTATCTTCTTCGATATCTTCATAATCGAAGTAAGTGTAAAGAGCTCTAATCCAGTCTAGCAGCTCTTCTGCATCCAGACTCCCTTCATAAGCTGGAATGTCCATTTTTGTTTTCGAACTCATTCAAGCGATAGCCTTAATTAAACGCTCATTGGCTGCATCCTCTTCTGGGATTCTTTCTTCTTCATGTACAGCATCACCTTCATCCTCTGATTCACTAAGATCTCTTGCATCAGCGTTTCTCCTTTGTGACATCTCCATGTCCTCCATTCTGGCATGAAGATTTCGCACTTCTCTCTCCATATCTGGATTATGTACTTGCCTACCTCTTTCTCTGGACAATTCCCTTTCTTCCTCTGGATCGGATGATTGTCTACCCCTTCTCCTTGGCGGCATGGTGAATTCTCCCTCTTTTCTTCTCTGCTACAGAAAACAAAGAAGCTTTTCTATGCTCTGATACCACTTGACGTAGGGGCGCGCCACCCAGGCACGTCTGCTCTCATAGGACCTTCTCCTTCTCTCGGCCCGAAGAACTCGAAGGTTCTTCTATCTCCCTATCGGGAAATCTGTACCCACAGTTATATTTCTCCGAGATCTCCCCTTTACTACCGGGAGATTAGTTAAATCTCGCTATCTCGCGAGTTTGTGGCTTAAAGCCTCCAAGTTTTCCCTTCAATCTTGCGACACCCTATCTGGTGATACGGGTATAGCTCCTTCCTCATGCAACCATGGGTGAGACTTAATGTTAGCGCCTCTCGCGACTTCGCGACCTCGCAACCTCGCGACCTCGCCGGTTGAACCGTCGAGTTTTCACCCTCCTAGTCCGCGAGTCCTCGAGATCCGTGGTCCCACCTTATGCTCTGCCACGCGTCCACAAGAATCTCGGCTCCTCAGTGCTTCGCGACTCGCTATCCACACGAGTCTCGGCTCCTCGTAACTTCGCAACTCGGCGTCCCTTTGTGCCACCTGTACTCCACTCACGCTCCGCTATGGCCCACACTACTCCAGCTGTCGGGATATCGCTATCTCGTAACCTCGCGATCCACGTTCCCAAATTCTCGAACCTTTTCTTGCGAGGTCTCGAGACACGATCCCTCGCTCAGATCCAATGGTCCTCCCATGTTCCGGATCCAATGGCTATCCTTCTCTCGCTACCTCGTGACCTCGCTACTTGGGGTACCCAAATGTTGGACTCTCAACCTGCGAGCTCCCGAGTTCGCGAGATCCGTCGATCTCTCGCCACCTATCCTCCTCAGATGGACGGCTATGATCTTCTCACTCCTTCGTCGCCTCGCGTCCTCATGCCTCGCGACTTTGCACACCCAATACTTGGGTCTTTACTCTGCAAACTCCCGAGTTCGCGAGATCACCGATCTCTGCCACTTGTCCCCTCAGATGGACGACTCTCAGCCTTCTCGCCACTTCGCCACTCGTGAAGTCAAATGACTTCCTTTTCGGTCCTCCAATGCCCGAGTCTGCGAGATGAGAATCTCATGACATGCGTCCTCCTCAACGAATGGCTCTGATCCTGTAAATATATCGCACCTTGCGATATCGCTGCTCTTGCTACACAACTTTCGGGGCTTCAACTGCCAAGTCCCCGATACACGACACCACGTGTAGATATGATGACCCTGTGACTCTGAATCGACGGCTCTGCCTCTCCTGAGCTTCGAATATCTTTGGAATCTTCTTGCCTTAACCTATTTGCACTTCTGCGAGATCTGACGATCCTCGAAACTTCACGAAATCTCTTCAGAAGATTCTGGCCGTCCATTCTTCCTTGATTAATCCACGAAATGGAAAAGAGTATCTCTCCACGGGATTCTCTCGCCAACCTGCGACGTTTCTCCCTGACTTCGAGTCACAGTTGTCTACGCTGAATATTCAGCGACTAAGAGGTATATCCCTCCTGAGCTTTGCTAAATTACTTCAACCTCAATGAGAGTCCTTGCACGCACTCCTTGCGGAAAACCTGCGAACACTTCAACTGTTCGAGCTTCCTTCAACTCTGTGTATACCCTAGCAGCAGTCCTTCAACACTTCTGCTCGGTTTCACGACCGAGACTATCCTTAGCCTGTGCACCCCTTGCACGGCTCTGGAAACTCACTTTCACTTCTTGAGTGCTTGAGAACAAGAGTTTACTCTCTGAGCCTTCTGTCAACGCACTCCTTGCAAACGACTCAACTGCACTCCTTGCAGGAATCCTTGCTCAAAGAGAAACAATTGTAACTCACCTCACTCCCTCTCGGATTTCAATATCAACGCATGAAATCACACACACAGCATAACAACAAATGCATAACAGGGGGTAATGTTCATAAGTAGAGCATTCAACAAACATACACAGAGAATAACACAACAACCATGAATCTGAATCAACTTCTTCTATTAATTCAAGATCTATACATGGGTGTTTTCTACAACTCTCTGCTATTCTCCTATGCTCTAGATTCTTCTTTCTCCTGTTGTTAATTGTTAATGTTACAATGATACAAATGAGGGTGTCTATATTCAGTTTCCCCTCTTCCTTCTAGAACTATCTAATCTAAGAATTCAATTCTATCTACCTGCAACTACTACTATAAATGCCTCTGTCTATCTCAGACGAGAGTGTATGGCTCGAGGTCTGATTACATTTCTTCCAAGGCGCTTTCATTAAATGATTTCATTTAAGTTTGGCGCATCAACTTCAAGAGAGAATTTAAAAATTCAAAAACTTGCGCTGGACGTCTTCCAGCTGTCTTCTGCTTCCACGTTGGTTTTGCTTGTCGTGAGGGATGCTCCTACATCACATTTGTGGAGTTTCTGTAAAAGAAAGAAAATATCAAGACTCCTAAAAAAAAATTAGGCAGAAATTTCAATCTTGCAAGCTTTCTTGCCACTCAGTCTGCTCTTTAATCTTGCAAGGAAGGATTTAATCTTGCAAGGAAGGAATTTCAATCTTGTAGACAAAAACAAAGAACTAGTTGAAGTGGAAAGGATTAAATTGACTCACTTGCAGAGCACATGCTACTTCATGAGAACAAGCTCCTATCCTTGATTGTTTCTCTTACCTTAATACCCTGAGGTCTTGCATGCAAAACTACACCTTTACAACAAAAAGTCCAGAGTTAAACACCAGAACAACAAATCTGAGTTATGAACATCGCAACAACATCATAGTTTTGGGTTATATGTTTTGAGCTATCTAAAACATTAATGTTTAAAATTAATATTAAGTTGAAGCTTAACATTAATCCATCTTCTAATATATGTATATCCACTTTCCTAAGTTTGAAACTTAAACCATCGAAATGACCTCAATATAAGTCCAAATAAAACCTCACAGTTTGAACCTAGGATAAAATTTAAATTAAAATAAAATTTGGAATCCTCAACTTACCATAAAAAATTAAATGAGCTTCCAAAAATTGTCACTGCTCCCTAAAACTTTGGATTAAAATGTTTGGAACTCCGTGCAGAACTAATGAAAAACCAATGAGCTTCCAAAAATTGTCACTGCTCCCTAAAACTTTGGATTAAAATGTTTGGAACTCCATGCAGAGCTAATGAAAAACCAGTGATTAGATTACTAGCCTAAAGGAAGCGACTAACTAGCCTAAAGGAAGGGACTAATAAAAAGGCAAGTTACCCAAGTAGTTACCTTAAAAAAACAAAACACGTGGCATCTTATAAGGAATAATGAGGAGGTGACATGTGTAACAATTCAAAAGGCTAAGTGAGATGCTAGCAAGAATATTGTCCATATATCTGGTTTTTAAAAAATGAAAAATGTTTTCGTTCTTTTCATTATTTCTTCACTATGAGGGGATTGTTATTTATGTTTAAAAATTGTGTGAGTTCTCAAATTGGGAGAAAATTAATGGTCTTTTTTTATCTTCACCAAGATCCTAGAATTCATGATATCATGTGTGATCATGAGCATTCAAATTTGTAAAAAGATCATAAACGTTTAGAAAATCATGTATACATTCATAATTGAGATAGAGATGTAACATTAAGATATTTCATTAAACATGAAATTCATGAAACTATTTTATTAAAATTATTTGATAGTACAATGAAAAAGGATGAGAAATTGAGAAATTTGGTATGCCAAATTTTTAGGAAAACTATGATTCGTTGTGACTAAGAAATATAATACAATTAACGAGATGTATGTGAAATTATTCATACAAAGGAGGAGATATTTATATAAATAATTAGGATCCCATAACAATGTTGAGAAACTATTGGCATTCTTGGTTGTAGGTGCACAAATAGAATGCCAAAGGGTGCATGCGCAAATCGAGAAATTGGTACAAAAGGCTTATAACTATGCATGAATGATGTTATTGGTGATAAATTGTATATATCTTGTGGGGACACTTCCCCTTCAATTGATTTACCCCACAATACTACTTGTTAGTGGTCACAAGAGGCTACCAAGGCCCTACACATTATGTCTCACAATATGCACTTCATGAAAAAGTGTTGAGTTGCAAGGGTTAGTGCATACAACTAATAGGTGATAAATGGTTAATGTGTGGAATTATATATATGTACTTTGATCAATGTTTCATCATACATATTTTGTAGGATGATTTAGTCATGAAAGGAAGTAGGAAAGCATCACTAACATGGTAGGAACTAGTCCTAATATATATGGAGCAATAATTAGTAGAGAGGACTTATATCTATGATTTAGATGGTGCCCATAAAGTGTTCCAAATATGGAAAGGAATTGTAGTGAACACTATTGATCAGTGTTGTGGTTGGATCAAGTATTGTTCTTTTGGTTTGTGTACCTATTTGATCTTGTTTATCAAGTAAATTTTTCTACTATGTATTACGACGAAAATCAATTATGGGGGTCCGTCAAATCAAAAAATTTATGAGCTTCAATCCTTGTAGCTATGAGTTATATCCCACGAAATAGATCATAACTAAGTTCAGGAAGCAATAAAACTTGACATCTCCACTAATACACTCTGAATAAAATGGATTCCTTGTATCTCAATCATCCAAATGAAGTTCATAGGAGCTTCATTACAATCATTCCTCAATCCCTTTATACAGTTTGCAACTTCTATCTCTTTCCTCTTTCAACAACTTGAAATTCCTAATTCCAACACTCATTGTCCATCGTAGAACCTTTGGCAATCCTACACTCCATTGGGCTCAAATAATTTGTCGCCACGCGACCATTGGCTAGGAACTATGGTTACAACACTGTGCGCAATTCATTTTCATCGCACAATCATTGGATAAGACCAACGGTTATAGCACTGCACAAAATTCACTTGTTCTCTCCATGTATGGCCTGTGCGCAAAGGGTTCATCAATAACTATGCATGATCATTAATCCATGATGATCAATGATCAGATCTTCTCTCAATAGGTCAATGAAATCTATGGTCATCCAAATGTTTTTGACAACCACTTGGCTCTCTTTGCGAAGAACCAACAACTTGTGCCTTGTTGTCATACCCATGCTCGTCTTGGATCTATGATACAATTATACGTATTCCACTCTCACTCATGCATTCAAACATGGATTCAATCACACATGATTAAACCATAATTAATAATATATCACAATATGCAAATAGGGATACATAAAATACATAGTCTTTATTAATATCGAGCTTGATTTCATTACACATACGGCCTCTCTGGGCCTGGCCTTGATTTTACATTGTGTATAAACCCCTTTCTAGGCACACATATTACAATTTAAATGACACAATACAATATGGATCAGATTATTGAAAGGATACGATCAAATCCCTAAGATCACTCATGATCCATAGAAATTGGAATATCACTAACAAACAGTTAACAAACTTGATCAAATCTAAGGAAATCTTGTCCTCATGGCCACATTGTCTTCTAGAAGGTCTAGAAATTTCAATTTTGACTTGGGGTGGTTTTGCTCCTACATCATATTAGATGTATTTTTTCAGAAAGACTACTCGGAGTTTGGGAATGAGTGGGAGTTTTCCTTGTCACATTGTGGCTCTCATGTTAGGGGTGACTTTATAATATATAGACCTATAAATAAATGGTAAATCCTTAAAAGTAAACCACCATAAAAATTTATTTATATAAATGGATGGGAAATCCTTAAAAGTAAACTACAGACTGTAGACGTGCATAGGATCCTGTCATCCTTATAGACTCGTAGCCCCATCTCGGGGGTGGATTGTTTCTACGAAAATTGATGTAACATAGCCTATGGTCGGGAGGAACGTCCTTCATCTATAGTCGGTTGTGTAAAACATTTTGAAAGATAAGTGTTTTGATCATTATGTTAATTAGTGTTTAATGTTTTGGATAAATGTTGCATTTACTCTATAATTTATATGTATAAATATTTTGTGTGTGTTTAATGGCCATTGTGAATGTTTAAATGGATGCATTCATGTTTTTAAATCATTCATAATAATAGCATGCATGTGTGTCATGGTGTTTATATTTTTTCATTTGAATTGATATGCTAATCAAATTTGGTAGTAATGGGACCCATCAAAGGAGTTGGGTATGTTACAGATTGGTATAAGAGATTTTGGTCCAACACTGGACTGAAAATTATACTTTATACCTTTTCTCCAATCACTGATAGAACTTTTCAGGGTCACCGAAAAAGTAGATTTTATATATTTTCACCAATCCTCAATAGAACTTTTTGGGGGTCACCAAAAAAGTAAACTTTATATCTTTTTGTCGATCGTTGATAGACCTTTTAGAGGGTCACCGGAAAAGTAGACTTTATACCTTTTCATCGATCATCAATAGACCTTTTCAGGAGTCATCGAAAAACTAGACTCTATACATTTTCACCAATCACTGATATATCTTTTCGAGGCTCGCCGAAAAATTAGACCTTATGCCTTCTCACTGATCATCGATATACCTTTTTGGGGGTCAACGAAAAAGTACACTTTATACCTTTTTCAATTGTCGATGAAGGGATTTTAGTGATCGTCAAGGAAGTAAAAAACAAAAGAGAAGAAGAGAATGTTTGACAACACATGTATTCCAACAGAGGATGAAAACCTTCAGTAACCACTCACATAACCAAATCAAAGATCAACACACCGATGTTTTCACGTGGTAAAACCCCTACGGGGAAACATCCACGGCCCCAGCCAATGCGGCCACTTGGAGCAGTGTTATCCACAATTTTGGTCATTGTGATGATGTCATGGTGATGTCATGATGATAGCAAATCAAACTCCTCATTAAAGAACTCCTTCTTGAAGAGGGTTGCTCTTATCTATTTCCAGAAATCATATTTTGAAGATAGTTCGCAGGCTGCATATATACTCTCCTGCGAGAATGATACATTCCCGCATTCTGCCTTCAACTAGGGTGTGAACTTCTCGCACTGTAATCATTGCCAGGGTGCGAACATCTTTTTACAAAGGAAAAAGATAAGATTCTCGAGCCTTCTAGAAGGGAATCTTCTAGAAGTATGAGTTGGTATTCGAATGGTTGTTAAGAAGATGGCATTCCAGATTTATTGGGATCATTCTTATCCTAGAAACTAACCTATTCTCTCTTATAAATTAATGAGAATACTCATGGAAAGGGTTAAGAATAAAAACAAGAAGTTGACAAGCTTGAGAGATCTATTGGAGAACTGGTAC
>SNQJ01S0000112.1:74336-98885 GCA_010110895.2 Picea sitchensis
CACTTAAGTGCAGACTGCGAACTTTTCGCACTGGAGTGTATAAGCAAGGTGCGAACTGTCAGGGTTCTCGCAGGCTGCTAATGGGCACAGTGCGGGAATCCCTGAAACTAGTGAAAATTTTGAAAAATCAAGCAAAAATCAAACTGGCTTTTGGACCCAGAAGGTCACTCAGGGTATCCTGAGGACTCAGAGATTTACAAATCGGGAGAAAAAGGTAACCAGAGAAAATGGCCACAGAAAATCCAGAAACCAAAAAGACAAAAGGGATTAGTCCCCAGTGGAGTCGCCAATTTTTCCCTCCTGGCAATCCTAAGAACATGCTTAAGATATTTTAGATCCTTGATTACAACTTGGTGAGGTGAAAACTCTACGATTTTACCTTCACCTGAATGAGTGATTTGATATAATGATACAAGGTTACAAGAAAGACTTGGAACACATGATACATCATTGAAATGACCATTTTCTACTTGAACTGTTCCAGATCCTTCAACACTAAGAGATCTATCATCACCAACAAATATTTTCTTGGTGTTACATTCATTTAGAGTAGAAAATATGTCTCTATCCTTAGCCATATGATAAGATGCTCTAGAATCAATAAGCCACTCATTATAAGTAGAAGTAGAAGTTGTATTGAAGGAGAAACCAGAAGTTGAAAGTGCATGTCCATGAGAAGAAGAAGTAGTAGTAGAATCAATACTGATGTTGTGCTTCTTCATCAATGTTTCTAAAGATGTCATCTTCTTGAAACATTTGGACTCATCATGACCATATTTATCAAAAAAGTTGCAATGTCTATTAGTCTTCTTATTTTTATATTTTTATCCTTTGTCTCCATTAGGAGCGGAAGTTGTTTAAGTGTGTTTGGGACCCTTATATTGTTTTTTGTTGTGGCAAGGATGTTGCTTCTTGGGGTTCTTGGCTTTATCTTTCTGATGGACAACTAAGGCTTTGTTGGAGGTACCTGCAGTGTTGATCACTCCAAGTTTTACTATCTTATCTTGCTCTCTAATCAAAGCATCGCAAAATTTCTCAAGACTTTGTTTTTTCTAAGCTTCCTCTAGAGCCTCTTGCATGGCATAAAAGGTAGATACAAACACAGAATGTGCACTACCTAGATTAGAAAGAATAAGATAGATGCAACGATCTTCGTCTATCTTTATCTTACATTCTTCACATAAAGTTCTGAGTGTTTCAAACTTAGATAGATAGTCTTCAATGCAAGAAAAAACACTTGGACTTAAAGTTAGTAGTTAATTTTCTAACTGTTGTGCTCGAATAATATTGTGTTTACCATACACAGATTCGATCTTTTCCCAAGCTTCTTTGGGTTTATCAATTGATTGAAGGTGGAACCTTAAATCAGGAGAGATGGACATTCTGATTAATCCACGTGCTTCGTGATTCCTATTATCCTAGTTTGATTTCTTATCAGCATCAGTGGGTGTTGTTTCCTTTCCCAAGGTAATCCGGTACAAGCATGTACTTCTTAATAAATCCTTCATATGGGATTTCCATTGAAATTAGTTGGTGTTGGTAAGTAAGAGATTACTTGTAGAAGCCATATTAAATGTGTAGATAATATGGATTTCAAAATTGAAACTGATGATCTGAATGGAAGGATCTCAAAAATTAATGCGGTTTAAAAAAAAAAACAGCACTTAAAACGTACTTCGGATGTGAGAGTTATGCCCTTTTTAAAAAAGGCATAAATGGTAACCAAAGGACCACGTGGTGGTGTAAGTTGCTTTATGAAGTGACCAACTTTTATAAAGAGAAGTGGGGATCACTGTTACAATGAAGTTACTTCATGCAAAATAAATAACTCTAAAATAAAATATTAAAGCTACTTATAGTGATTCACTTTTATACTTGAAGTGAAATACACTTTACAATTTTAGCATGAACTTTTTCAAAAAGAGTAACAAAAGAGAGACTTGAACTCAAGACCTCTTACTTAATAAGGAAAATTTTAACCAAATGGTCTAGCAAAACATATTGTAATGTTTAAGAGGATAGGGGTGGTTGTTGTTGTTGTTGTTGTTGGCCTTGGAGAGCGTGTTAAAAAAAACTCTTTTCACACAAGAAAAAAATTTCGCTTCTCGATGACAACAAGGGTTAGATCTCGGTTAGCTTACCCGGAAGATGCACCTTTTCCTATCTGTTTCTGATTTTCCAAGATCGAACAGGGTGCGAGACAAAGAGAATACGCAGATCTACAAGAGTAGCAACCTAGAAATAAATAATACAAAACCAAAATAAAACCAAAAGACTACTCTGAAAAAAAAATTAAAATGCGTATTCAAGCTTTATACCTCCAGATCTGACTGTAATGGTTGTATCTTGGGCAAACGGAAAACTTTTTGAGTGAAATGAAATGAGTGCTCTGGACACAATGGAATAGTCCTCTTAGCCCATAAATGTATGGAAATGAAAAAAACTAGAGATGAGGCAACTCGGCTTCACGATCTTGATCTACAACAAGAGTGGATCCTCAAACAGGCTCTGATACCATTTTTGACAACATAGGTATTCCAACAGAGGATGAACACCTTCAGTAACCACTCACGTAACCAGATCAAATATCAACACACTGATGTTTTCATGTGGTAAAACCCCTACAGGGAAACATCCATGACCCCAGCCAACGCAACCACTTGGAGTAGTTTATTACTGCAAAAGAAAAAGATTACAGAGAGATTTTACAAGAGAGTTTCTCACAATTGATCATCGAAAAATGACCCTCCATGCTCTTTAAATAGATATTATGGGTCAATCGGGTGTTAAGCCACGAATCAATGGTCATTAATATCGAGGAGAGTATGAACCGTTGGATCACTCTATGTTGGGAACATATCGTGACCGTCGGATTTCCTAACTACAAATGCATACTAATGCATACTAAAGAAACACACTTTTACCTAACGACACTTTAGACCAAGTAGATCTTAACTAACTCATAAGTGTTTAAATATCCTAATAGAGAAGAGAGAGAGAAAAGGGGAAGAAGATAAGTGAAGAATAAGAAGGAAGGGAATAAGAGAGGAGGAAAGGAAAGGAGAAAGACAGACAAGTAGATTAAAAAACGTATGGAGCCAAAAAATTGTTTTGGCTATAACAAGAGTAGAAAATATCAGAATTACATGAAATTTAAGGTGTAAGTCCATAGTGACAAGGGATACAAAAGTTTCAATGAGGGCCACTAGCTTATTCTGTTTCAATTCTCTTAAAAATGAAAAATAGTAGTTGTTAAATATCTAGGTCGTGCTCAGTGACTGGAACCCAGATAAAGGTGAAAATTTACAGAGTGTCCAAAAAGTAGACATGAAGATACCCAGTTGAGATTTTGGAAAAATTCGAAATTGTTTTGTTTGGGGATGCCAAAATAAGAAAAAATCCACTATTCCTGGCCAATTTTCAAGGATTTTTTAAATCTTCAGAGGAAAAGGGAACCCGAATCACAAGTCTATAAAACTTTATTTACTCAACGTTTAACCTACTCATAAATCTGGACATATTTTTCTTAAGGATTTTTTCCTAGTTTTGATCTGTTTGGGAGATACTCAATTTTGGCTAAATGAGCATAGATCCATATTAACTTTGGATCTATCATGTTCCGAGAGGGATCAAATCCTTGAGGTGCAAATATTTTTCTTAGAGCATAAAACTTGAGGAAAGGATTGCACCTCAAGGGATTTGATCCATCACGGTGCATGATAGATTCGGAGTTAAGATGGATCTATATTGATTCTTAATATATATATATGAAAATTTTCAACTCCATGTTGAGCAATGGAGGAATTACACATCTCCCTCATATTGATTAGCACATACTTCCAATATTTTAACCAATATCATCTTAAGTCTGGATGTATCATGCACCGAGAGGGATCATGTCAACTCCATGTTGAGGAAGGAGGGAATTACATTTCCCCATCATATCAGGTTGTAGAAAATATCTTTATGTGAAACAACACAAAACTAAAAAAATTTAACCATATATATATATATATAATTGAAGGTGGAAATTGTATTTTAATTATGGCCACATGTCAAGTCTATAAGTTTTAAACTTGTGAAGTAAATTAATGCATATAGATTCTTAAGAAAAACATAAATTAATCAATGTCTCATACACATAGTACACTGAGATTTACACTGCAAACCTTTAACTAGGAGAAAAACAACCTTCCTTGGTGTCTCACCTCTCAACTCTTCATTGTATTAGTTTCACCATTCACAAATACAATATATACAATATTTTAGGTATCTCACAGCTACCGAAACCCTAATCCCTTAATCTGGGATTAATTTAGAAAAATGCTAAAAATAGTGAAATATTTTAATTAAAGTGGTAATTTTATTTTTATTTATGCCCGTGTATCAAGTCCATAGTAAACATTAAAGAAATTTCACATCTTCCTCAAGATCATAAAAAACATCTATGCACAGGGAATAAGATTTTTTTTACTTACAATTGTTTGACAACACAGGGATTCCAGCAAAGGATGAACACCTTAGTAACCACTCACACAACCAAATAAAATATCAACACACCGATGTTTTTACATGGTAAAAACCCTATGGGGAAACATCCACGACACCAACCAACACGACTACTTGGAGAAATTTATTAATGAAAAATAAAAATATTACAGAAATATTTACAAGAGAGGTTCTCACAATCAATCATCAGAAAATTACCCTCAATGTTATTTAAATAGAGATCATGGACAAATCAGGTGTTAAGCCATGGATCAATGTACCCATTAATATCTAGGATAATATGATACATTGGATCACTCTATGTCAATAACATATCGTGACCATAAAGTTACCTAAATACAAATACATACTAATGCATACTAAATAAACACACTTTTACCTAATGACATATTAGACCAATTTGATCTTAACTAACTCCTAAGTGTCTAAATATCCTAGCATTCCCCCTTAAGAACAACATGGGATTGGATTGAAGGATTTAAAAAGGCGACACAATAGGATTAGGAAGGAGGCATTAGAGCCTATCCCCCTTTAATGAAAACTTCTTGAACTTCTAACATGGATCAAAGTTTGGAGAATTTTGTTTCTGTAAGAGACTTTGTGAAAATGTTTGCAACTTTATTTTCTGTAGGGAAAAAGAGCACTTCAATAACTCGATCATGAATGAGTTTTCTGATGAAGTGCATGTGAAACTCAATGTTTTTGCTACGCTAATGTTGAACTAGATATTTGGCGAGATTGATGGCACTCTGATTGTCGCACCAGAAGGTGGTAGGATGTTGTTGTTGGAATCCAAATTCTAAAAAGATTTGTCAAAGCCACAAGGATTCCTGACTTGCATTAACCACTACTTGGTACTTTGATTGTACTGAAGAAATAGAAATAGCTTGGTGTTTCTTACAATCCCAAGTGATAGGTTGTGAACTAAGGCTGGAAACATAACCAAAAGAATAATTTTGATCATCAGGGTTTTTGACCCAATATAAATCAGTGAAACCAACAAATAAAGGATCCCCCCTGAATTGTAATGTATCTTGAAATGAATTGTACCCAGAACATACCAAAGTATCCTTTTAGTTTATTTCAAATGGAATTCATGGGGTGTTTTCATATACTGGGAAACAAGACCACCAAAAAAGGAAATATCAAGACGAGTATGAGTCAAGTATAAGAGGATACCAACTAACTCACGGTACAAAGTGGAAACTTTGGGAGAATTATAGGTGGTAGAAAGTTTGACTCCATACTGAAAGGGAGAAGGGGATGGTTCTGAATCTTCCATGTGAAAGAAAAGAAGAAGGTCAAAAGAATACATAGACTAGGAAATAAAAGTTTCTTCCTTGGTTTGCAAAACTTGGAGGCCAAGAAAATAGTGCAACTAGCCTAAGTCGGTCATTTCAAATTTCTTCTTAACGCTGGATTTCACAAGGTTTAAAATTGTATGGTCACTACAAGTGAGGATAAGATCATCAACATAAAGAAAAAATATTATGATATGGCTTCCTACTTTCTTGGTATAGACATTGGGGTTAGAATGGAATCTATAAAAGTTGAATCAAGAAGAAAACTATCCATTTTTTCATACCAAGCTCAAGTATCTTGCTTAAGACCATAAAGAGATTTCTTAAGGAGACAAACAAGGTACACAGGCTAAGATATTTTCATCAAATTTAGCATCTCTTCTAATAATAATTTCATTGGATTAAGGTTGAAGAAGTCTGTAACCTTTGACATCTTCAAAATATCCAACAAAAATACACTTCTCACTTTTAGGCTGTAAATATTTCATTTTCTCTTCAGGAATGTGAGCCCATGCTACACTTCCAAATACATGGAAGTAACTTACATCTAGCTTAATTTTATTCCATGCTTCTTCTAGTGTTATATTTTTAAGAGTCTTTTTGGGAGTGCAATTCATTATGTAATTTTCACATTTAATGGCTTCCACCCAATAATTAATACTTAATCCATTAGATTGGATCATATAATTAGCCATTCTTTCAATGTGCAATTCTTTTTCTCAGCAACACCATTTTGATGTTGTGTATATGGAATAGTGTGTTGCATTTGGATGCTCTACGTAGTGCAGTAACTTGTAAAATTATTGTTCACATATTTTCCTCCATTATCTATTCTTAACCTTTGAAGTTGATGACTAGATTATTTTTCTACAAGGGCCTTGTATGCCAAAATTTTGTCAAAACTTCGCTCTTAAATTTTAATAAGTAAAACCAAATGCATATGGAAAAGTCATGAATGAAAATTAAGAAATACTTGCACCCAGAAAAAGGAGGAGAAGAAAGTGGACCACACAAGTCACTATGAACAAGATGCAAAGGGGTTGAGGTGTGCCAAGAGGCACATTTGTCAAAATTGTCCCGATGATGTTTGCCGAGAAAATAACTGGCACAAAAACCATCTCTATAAGAAACAAGAGGAAGACCAGACACTGTATGTTGATTACACAGTTGTTTCAATGATAGATAGTTTAGATTACCAAACTACTCATGTCAAAGTTTTATCAAGTCATCGCTATGAGAAAAAAATCTGATGGAAACGATAATGACCCAAAGTTGTCAAGCTTGTACAACCTGGTAATATCATCAACAGTTCTAGTTGAAATAACATGCTTAGTATCTTTTAGATCCTTGATTACAACTTGGTGACGTGAAAACTCTATGGTTTTACCTTAACCTGAATGAGTGATTTGATATACTCACATAAGGTTGTAGGAAAGACTTAGAACACATAATACACCATTGAAATGACCATTATCTACCTAAATTGTTCTTGACCCTACAACACTAAGAGATCTATCATCACCAACAAATATTTTCTTAGTTTACATTCATTAAGAGAAGAAAATATGGCTTTATCATTAGCCATATAATAAGATCCTCCAAAATCAATAAGCCACTCATCATCAAAAGAAGTAGAATTTGTTTTGAAGGAGAAATCAGAAGTAGAAAGGGCATGTATGTGAGAAGAAGAGATAGAAGAAGAAGAATCAATATTGATGGTGTGTTTCTTCATTGTTGCTTCCAAAGATTCCATATTATTAAAACATTTGGACTCCACATGACCATATTTCCCATAAAAGTTGCAATTATTTTCAGTCTTCTTATTTTTGGATTTTCCTCATTTGTCACTATTAGGAGAGGAAGTTGGATGAGAGCTTTCATAACCTTTTTTTGCTTGTTGTTGTGGTGAGGATTTTTCTTCTTGGGATTCTTGGATTTATCTTTTTGTTGGACCACTAAATATTTGTTGGATATACCTACAATGTTGATTAATCCAAGTTTCACAAGATTTTCTTTCTCTCGAATTAGAGAATCAGAAAAGTACTCAAGAGAGGGTTCCTTATAAGCACTCCCTAGAGATTCTCTAGTGGCATTAAAGGTAGATATAAAAATAGAATATGCACTACCCACTTTAACAAGAATAGAATATATGCATCGATTTTCCTTCAAATCTAGTTTGCATTCTATGCAAAAAAGTATAAGTTTTTTAAACTTAGACGTGTAATGTTCAATGCAAGGAAAACAATTTGGACTTGAATTCATTAATTGATTTTCCAAATGGTGGGATCGAATATATTTTGTTTACCAAACACAACTACAAGCTTTTGCTAAGATTTATTAGGGGCATCAAATCCTTGAAGGTGAAACCTGAAATCATGAGGGAGATAAATTCCTATTAGTCCACATGCTTTGTCATTCCTATTAACCCATTTGGAATACGTATCATCATCAGTGGGTTCTTGTTCTTTTCCCAAGGTAGTCCAGTACAATCCTTTACTTATTAATAAATCTTCCATGTGGGATTTCCATGAGAAGTAGTTGGTACAAGTAAGAAAAATATCATTGGGGAAAGTCATATTTTTTTTTTTTTTAAGTAAGAGTGCTGAGAATCCTTCTATTCAATCCATGAAAAAAGTACAAAGTGATACATTGAGTTGCGGATGGGAAAAGACCCCCCAGAAAGAGAACAGGGGATCATTTGAAACTAGCCTATGCTAAAAGAGAGCCAGATGAAACAATACAATATAAGGAGAAGGACCAGATCATTGTGTTTTCCAATGAGGATCCTTTCTACCTTTTTTTTTGCGAACATCAATCCAACCAAAGGAGCTGGTAGGCTCAGCGGCCTTTACCACCAAAGCCAAATGGCTTGAGGAGGTGTCAAAATCTTGCGCTGTTGAATTCTGTGGTGCTTCTTTGTCGCTGTCTGAGTTGTCTGATTCATGAGGTCGCTTCTGAGTCCCTGGGAGCGACGCTGAGATCATGATTGTGTCATTTGTTTCCCCCTTTTCATGAGGTGGGTGCAAGGATTTAATTGTGGTAGTTGGAGCCATGACTTCTGAAACTACAGGATTTTGTGCCGAGGCTGCAGGCTGGTGTGTTGGGTCGATAGATGGTTGTTGAGCGAAGGTTGGGGTCTGCGAAGGCATTGAGGAAGGTGAAGGAGTTGGAGCATCTTTGTGATGTTGCTTGTAGTCAAAGGAGGGGTTCGGGCAGATTTTGTGGGATTTTGGTCCTTGGCAACCATTGGCTCTTTTCTGTGCACCAGAAATTGTGGGAGGGGTGGGGGAAAGAGGACAAGTCGCTTGGAGGTGCCATGTTTGCTGACAGGAGCGGCATCTGAAGGCTGTGTTTTCATAATCGACCATCTGTATGAAAGGATCTCCATCACCCCAATCTATAATAATCCTATCCGGAAGCCCTTGACTGAGGTCAATTTCAACGCAGATGCGGGCGAAAGTGACGAATCCTTTCGTTATCCTGTCTGTGTCTATCTTGATAAATCTACCCAATGCATTGCCCAGGGTGGGTAAAAAAGATGCAGAATAGAAATGCAGGGGTAGATTGGGTAGTCTTACCCATACCGGTGTAGTCATGGCTGTCATGGTCAGTGGATGTAAATCCAGGAACCATCGCTGCATGGAGAGACCAGATCTGCCCCAAAACCAAGGACCTTGCTCTAGCACGCGCTGACATTCGGCTTCGGTAGAGAAGTTGACGATGAAGAACCCCTTGGAACAGAAGAATAGCTCATGACCCTTCAACCATGTCTTGTTAACCCATTCCTTTAGCACAGGGGTTGAGGGCCAAAGTCCGTTGAAGCGGAAAATGAGGGCTTTGGCCTGGTAGAGAAAGGCATAGCCATAGACTTGGGGGTCTTCGACTTCTGTTGTTGGAGGTTCTACACACTGCTCCACAATGAAGGCGCCTCCAAAGGGCTCTTTTACTTTTGAAGTTTCTGCCTGGAGCTTCGAAGGAGCGTAAGTCCCTGATTTCACAACCTGCTTGTAAGAGCTTGGATGGGTCACTGAAGGCGCTCCTCCACGCAACCGAGAAGTGAGAGAAATGGTTGCGTTTTTTAGATTTCCGTAATCTCGTAGCAGAGATCCATCCCCAAGCTGTCGGCCTTCGAAGATTAGTCGTTGAAATCTAGGCGGAATCCCTGTGGCGTGGTGGATTTGGGTTTTGATCTCAGAGACAGAGTGTGAATCTTGAACCTGCAAGCAAAGGGAAGATCCGGCAATGGTTTTTATAAAAAGGGGAAAGCTTGGCATGATCTCAGAGCTAGTCTTGCTACTATTTAGGTTAAGGCATCAACGGCGGCAGCTAGGGTTTAGTATTTGTTGGTTCACCTCGGCCCTGCAAAGGACCGTCGCTTCGTTCTCCCCCTTAGGGTTCTGTTTCATTTGCATAACCCTCACGCAGTCTCTCAGCGATCTCATGGGTTCTGGGGCGATTAGAAGTTTTCTCACCCGACCTTGTAACTTGATGGTGAAATCGTCGTCGGGGCTCTGGAGCATCTGGTCCATTCCCTTGGGGCCACGGGAGGTGCAGAGGATTCGCGCAGTGGCACTGGCGGCCGAGAAGGTGGCCTTCTGAGCGTCTGAGCCACGGGTTTTCTGCTCCTGCTCCCTTATGCTGAAAAATGGCCTCCCAAACTCATCAAATGCCAACGCCATTCCCTTGTGAGCATGGTTGTAGTTGACGGAGGCATAGTCGTGGGGGTTCCTGGTGATCTGAGCTCTGTCGATGCTAACTGAAAGAGAGGGGGCCAACTGACTGAAGAAGTCATAGAGCTGCCATTGGGTGACGGTGGGATCCAGATCTCCCACATACAGAGAAGCTTTCAGAAGAAACATCGTCGCCTATTGTTGTTGTTGTTGAACGGGGTTCGGCATCAGCGCCATGGCTTCCCCTAGGGTTTTTGTGCCTACAAGATTTATTGGAAAATATTTCCTATTACTGTATTGGGGAAATTCATATTAAATATGTAGAGAATATGAATTTAAAATATGAAATTGATGGTCAAGTTGGAATGCTCTCAGAAAAATAGGTTGTTTAAATAAACAAATGACACTGAAAACAAACTTTGTATGTGAAAGTTATCCTCTTTTTAAAAAAAGGCATAAATGGTAACCAAAGAGCCATGTGGTAAGTAGAAGTTGGTCAACATGGTGATACCCTTCCTTCTAATAACCTGACTTTTACAAATAAGTTTCTTATGAAGTGACCCACTTTTATAGAATAAGCAGGGGTCACTTTTACAATGAAATTACTTTATAAATGAAAGTTGCATGCAAAATAAATAACTGAAAATAAAATATAAAAACTACTTATAGTGATTCACTTTTATAATTTAAGTGAAATACTCTTTACAATGGATGCATGAGCTTTTTCAAAAAAAAAAAGTGACAAAAAAATAGACTTGAACTCGACACCTCTTAATTAATAAGGCAACTTTTAACCAAGTGAGCTAGTGCAAAACATATTATATTGTTTAGAAGGAGGATTGGGGTTGTTGTTGTTGTTGTGGAATATGACCTTGGAGAGCATGGTCATAAAAAACGTTTTTCTCTCAAGAATGTGTTTTGGCTTCTTGATGGAAACAAGGGTTAGATCTCAGTTAACTTACCCAAAAAATGCAATTTTTCCCTATGTTTCTAATTTATTAAGATCACATAGAGCGCACGATAAAGAGCATACGTAGATCGAAAAACCCTTTTCACTATGTTTCTGGTTTTTTGAGATCACACAGTGCACGAGGAAAAGAGCATATGTAGATAAAAAAGAGTAGCAACTTAGAAATAAAAAAACATAAAACTGAAATATTGTCTCTGCAAAAATTTAAAAGGGGGTATTCAGGATTTGTACCTTCAGATTTGAGTGAAAGGTCATATTTTGGGAAAATGGAAACCTTTTCAAGTGAAATGAAAGGAGTTCATAATTTAAGTGAGGGCTCTAGATGTAATGTAATAGTTCTCTTATCCCAAAGATTTAGATAAATGTAAGAAACTAGGCATGCAAAAACATCGACTTCACGATCTCGATCTACAACAGAAGCAAGTCTTGAAATGCGCTCTGATACCATGTCTGACAACATAGGTATTCCAACAGAGGATGAATTCCTTCAATAACCACTCAGAAAAATAGATCAAATATCAACAGACCGATGTTTTTATGTGATAAAACCCCTATGGAGAAACATCCATGGCCCTAGCCAACGCGATCACTTGGAACAATTTATTAATGTAAAAGAAAAATATTACAGTGAGATTTACATGATATTTTCTCACAATCTATCATCATCAAGTAACCCTCCATGCTCTTTAAATAGATATCATGGACCAATCAATTGTTAAGCCATAGTTCAATGTATTCATTAAGGTCGAGGAGAATATGATGCATCAGATCACTCTATGTTAGGAACACATTGTGACCGTCGGATTACCTAACTACAAATGCATACTAAAGATACACACTTTTACCTAAGGACTCATTATACCAAGTTGATATTAACTAACTCCTAAGTGTCTAAATATCCTAACAACAATTACTTTATATTTTTATATATTTAAAGAAAGTTCATATAAAAAAATTTACTTAAGGTGGATATTGAAATAATGTTTTTCTTATTAATATATTTTTTAAATGCCACTATCAACTGGAAGGAATTGCACTTCCACATCATATTAGGTTGTATAAAGTAGCTTTCGATGCAACAACACACAACTAAAATGTTTTAACCATAAGAAGTTGTTTACTTTCAATTGATTATATATATATATATATATATATATATATATATATATATATATATATATATACATTGTATTTTATTTATGGTCATGTGTCAAATCCATTTTAAGCATTGAAGAAATTACACATCTCCCTCATACTGATAAAAAACACTTATGCACGAATAAGATTTCTTTTACTTTCAATTACTTTATCTGTCTCTATATAAAGATAGTCGATGTAAGATTATTTTACTTAAAATGGAAATTGGAATATTTTATTTATGGATGACATTCAAATATTTTTTTAAATGCCACATGTCGACACCATGTTGAGCATGAAAGGAATTAAAAATCTCCCTCATACTAGGTTGTAGAAATCTCCTTTCGACACGAAAATTCTAAGTCTGGAGAAAATGTAAAAGCACAAAGTTGGTAGTTCCTAATTTGTAGAGAATTTGACTACAGCATCAAATTTTGAATCCAAAAGTCGTTGTGTATTCCCAATCATAAATATATATACACCCAATAAAAAAAATTAGGATTCCTAGGCAATTTTATTCTATAGGTGGAAAAAAATGGACTCCTAGATAAATTGCACCACTGAGAACAGGGCACAATTCAGTAAAAAATTCAAAATTCAGAAAGCTATAGCTTTTCTCTCAAAATGAGGCATTAATAAAGTCATTGAGAAGTTGATTTAGAGAGGAATGTGTTTAAAGAATCAGAATTTAGACTAGTTCATTTTTTTTCTTCATAAATTGAGATGAAGAATGACATGTAACCTAATTAACAAAATATTTTACAATATGCATAACTCTAACAACAATTGTTGCATGCACATTTTTATATAATTAGAGGTACAGAAAAGCATATTAGGTTCCTATATGAGGACTAGAGATATGGAGGATTCCTAGGGATCTTACAAGCATGAAGAGGAGGTCAGATATTTAGATATCATCCTGGGAAATACAAAGATCGAGTCTAATGGACATAGAGGTAGGGTAGAGCCTATGGAGTTGGTTGAGGCTATGAGAAGATTTCAGAAAGAAGTGCAAAGATATAGGGAAGAAAATGAAATGATGATAATCGCTCAGGAAGGAGATTCTACAGAGTTTGAATATGTTGCAAAGACAATTTAATAAATTATCTGACTCAAAACAAGCAACCAATGCAAGGTAAGTAGAAGCATCCAAAATTCATGATAGGATAAATGACCATGGGGAATATAGGAAATAAAGGAGTGTTAGTAGGCCTCATTCTTCACCCAGAAACTCGACTAGAAGATCACATGCATGTTAATGGTCAGAGAGTATCCCAAGTGTGTTCCCTATAAACAATCAGAGGAGAATGCTTGAATTGGATATTTTGTAAGGATATATAAGGAAGCTCAAACCACCATCATTTGATGCAAATAATAGGAAGGGAGAAGATGTTAAAGCCTAGTTTTTGGGAATCAGGAAATACTTCTAGTTGCATGATTATTCATCAAATGTAGAAGCCAAAATTTCAATCTACCATCTTCAAGGAAAAGAATCTATGTGGTGGGATTAGCTCAAGTAGGTTAATCACATTGATGAGAAGAGGATATCATGGAGGAAGTTCAGGAGATATTTCTGGAAAAATTACCTATTAGATCATTATTATGAAAAGAATATGCAATATTTGTTTGAACTTAATCTTTGGAACATGACCATATATGAGAATAAATTCTTGGAACTCGTAAGGTATGTGGATTTCATCATGGATGAAAAGGTCAAAATTTAGAGGTTATTGAGTGGATATCCACAATTCTATAGGAAAAATATTCAGATTGATTAACCCAAGAATTTGGAAGAAGCCATAAGAAAAGATAAGTATTTGTATGAGAAGAGTAAGGAAAGGAAAACTTTTCAAAGATATTGGGATGACAAAAAGAAAGACAAGATGGATCAGAGGAAGAAAGGGTTCAATATACCTTTATTTGGAAATAATTTCATATAGGAAAGGGTAGCAAGCAAAAAATCATCCCAATATGACAGATTCCTTAGGAAAATGGCCAAGACAACAACCCATAAAGTATTGGGGATGTGAGGGGCTCCACATGTATACAGATTGTCCTCATAAATGAGATAGGGTGAGAACTATGAATAAAATTCAAATTAAGTGGAAGGCATGTATATGAGCATGTCAAGGATTTATGCATCCTTATACAATAGACAAGTAGACTATCAATCTGTAACAACCCCTCTATTACGACATATAAGTGATTGAGAAACAATAAGAGATATTTTTCTTTTGAAAAATTAATTAAACATCATTAGAACAAGTGAAACATGATATTAACATAATTGAGTCGTGCGCAGTATAATTCATGATATTAGCATACTTTAGTAATACACATTCGATTTCTTTAATATCATTGCATGACTAGATTTAGATACCACTTTAATGCATGAAGAATTTTCCACATCACATAAGATAACATACAAAACTACCCACCCAAACTATCCTACAAGGTTAGGACCTCCAAGACACATAATCAACGCTCAAGTCTAGGATTCATTCAATTGATTTTGACCATTTAAGGTCTCAAGACTGGTGATTGTTCTGAGGAACAAGGAAGTATCTAATTCCCATAACTATATTCTATTTTGAAGTTAAACTATAATTCTTAGCATTCCTTACTAAAAATTCTTCAAAAACATAGAGAATCTGATATCTCGTCATCACTTCATAACACAAATGTATACTATTACAATAATTCATCATCTTACTAATTTAAAGGATAGGAATAATTTTCATTAGTATCATGACAGAAACTTACAGTAAAAAATAGAGACCCTTAAATAGGCAATCTATCATTTATGACAGTTTCAACTTTAGTTATGTTTACCTAGAGTAAGTGTGACAAACCTATAGGGTAAAACCAAGTAGATAGATATCTGATCCACATAATAATTTAAATGAGGAAAAGAAGAGAAGAGAAATCATATCAACACAATAGTGGAACCATAAACTTACTATGTACTTTGTGAACTAATTGATATTGTGATGAATAAATTATGCAACTGAATGAAGGTTTGTTCTGAGAATGAGTTAATAAGTTCTGTAAGAAACCTGCAGTTTCTCTTCTAGGTGACACAGTGAAAACACTTCCAAATCCAACTCTAGAAGTGCGTATATGGGCCCCTTTAAGGCCCAAGATCAAAATAAAAAGTACCTGGTGTGCACAGAGACCACTCAAGGGGGGCGGAGATCTTAAATTTTGAAAGAACGAAGCTCAAGAGAGACAGTGAAAATTTACACAGGGGAGGCACAAAGCGCGCACACAACAATTCGAATTCAGGGCTTAGGAGAAAAATGTGTGCAGGGTTCAAGTGAGGAAATAAAGAGTTGAAATCCCTTTGAAGGAATTAGTGGACGGGATCTGATCATGAGGAGTCAGAATCCCCGCAACCGTCCGATCATACAGGAGTAGTGCACTCGTTAAACCCTGACACCTTCGAGCTTCGTCACATCGATAGATCATAGTTATTTATATTAAATGAACCCTGAAGCCTTAAGTCACGAAGTGAAACTACATCGTATATCGGTGAGTTATTATTAGTCATTGGATCCACAAGCGTTTGGTAATTTGACAAGTTTGAGTCCTAAATGTCTAAGAGCTGAGAAACCTCGAAGCTCTGAAGTCCTAGAGTAATGGTGAGTCGTAGATCTAGCGATCAATCAAGGACCATTAGATCTATGAGCCTTCATTCTTCAAAGGTTCGTTAATTCAGTACTCCAACAAAATTAGAGTCAAGATGTTAAAAGCTAAGGAATTCCAAGAGTCCTGAAGTCCGAAGTAAATCTTGATCGTCAGTTGTTAGAAAGTTGTGAGCCGTAGATCTATGAGTTATTCGGGGATTTGTCTCTCCTGATAAGTTAAGTTGTAGGTATTAAGGAAAAAGAGAACCCCGAATTTCCAAAGTATTGGAGTGAAGGACATCCATAGATCTAGCGATCGATCGAGGACTGTTAAATCTTCAAGCCTTCTTCCTTCGGAGATTCGGTAGTTTGACACTCCAGTGGAATTAAGTTGTTGCTACAAAAAGGTGAGGAACTCATAGAGTTCTGAATTATAGAGTGGAATACAATCGTTGATCTACAAAGGAGTGTAAGCATTCAGATCTTCAATCCCTTTGGAGGTTCGACGATCCGGGTGAAATAGTATAAGGTTGTGAATGCGGAGAAAAACCCTGAAGCTCGAAGTTCCGGAGTGTATTTCCACCATAGATTCTCGCGTGAGGATAATCTTCATCAGTCGTTTGATTAAGTTATTAAAAGGTAACAAAGGAAGTTGGAAGGGTAGGGTTAACCTAGATATGTCGGTCAACTCTTCTTATGATAGAATTCGGTCGATTAACACTCTGGGTGAACAAGAGGGTTGAAGTTGAAAAACATTCGGAGCACTAGAGTCCCGAAGCTCCGAAAGGCTCCCTTTTTTTCAACGATAGGTTCTATCCCGTGGTCATATGCATAACTTTGTCAAGTGGAAGGGGCTAATACCAAATATTAAAAAAATTCCAAACTCTTGGATAGAGTAGGAAAAACATAGCGAACCAGGCATCCCACGATCCCAAAAATTTTGGGTTTAGAATATAAATTATACAGAGACTCCATGCTACTAACAAATTTATACTTTTCAACAATCAACAAGGAATACATGATAAATTCATATTAAACAAATTTCAATGGGGATCCACCATTCAATAGAAATTAATTATCAAAAACTTAAACAGAACGATAAGATACAACTTAGGATCTAGTACTCATTTCGATAGAGAACCCATTGTAACATCCCAATTTTAACCCTTATGAACTATAATGTACTATGTAATTGTGACTTAGGATAGCAAGCTAGTAAATTTGAAAAAGGGCGAGAGTGCCTAGGAAATGTAATACTTCATATACATTAATAAAATGCATTATTGGTTGCAAGATGGACAAGGACAAAAGAGATAGGGGGCTATGATTCCACGAGAGAGGGGGCTTGACGGGATCAGTCTTTTTATTATTATTTTATTTACCCATAATTGAGTTTATGGAGAAAAGTGATTACATGGGATTCTTGGGGGAGGTCGTGTTGTTCTTGGTTCTTGTGATTATATAAACATTCCTTGGGGGCTGCTTTGGTTCATTTTTTCTTTTCCCTGGTGGGTTTCTTCTCCCTGGGTTCTTCTTCATCTTCCTCTTCCTTCACTCAGGCTGAATTCATGTGCTCTTGGTCTAAGCATGGATAAAAATGGATGCATGAGGATGGCTCTAGGTGAATTTGGGGGTCGTTCTTCCATTTTTTTCATCTTCTTCCCCTAGTTCGTTCTTTCCCTGGTTCTCTCTTCCCCTAGTTCGTTTTGTTCCCTTGTTCTTATTTCCTCTTCACTCACTATTGCTAGTTGATATGCTCTTGGAATAAGCATGGAAATGAATGGAAGGAATAGAAGAGCCATGGATGAATGGTCGTAACAATTATTTTTCAATCCAAAAGGGAATGGATTCCTATGTGCATGATCTTGATTGAATTTTATATAGAACTATCCACAACTGCAAGTCCTGAAAGTTCTAGCAGTGAGATTCTTAACTAGAATCATTGGATCCTTGGAAGGAAATGGACAACCTAAGGGACTATATGGAATAGAATGGGGTCCATTCTCTTGGGGATATGCGGGATGGGTAGAAGAGATTTAGTTTACTTTGGATTGTTGTGAGTGTTGAAAGGCCTATGATAGCTTGAGTTTTGAGAGGCATGTTTTTTATGAGATTAATGGTAGTTCAGATAGAATTGTCCATAGTTGAGAATCCTTGGATTTTCCAGTAGGGATATTTATTGACCAGTAGAACTGGATCCCTGGAGATAAATGGAACAGCCTCAGGGACTGCATGGCAGAGAAAGGTTCTCATTTCTTTGGGTTGTGCAGGCTGAGGGGGAAAGAGAGATTGAAATTAGGATTTGTTGTGTGGTTCAAAAACCTGAGAGATAGTTAGTCAACTATTGTGTGTTTAGACTTGGCCTAGGACCCATCCTTTTGGATTCATAGCCATGGATTAGGGGTGACCTGCTATTGAGAGTAAAAGAACAACAATGTTTATGGTTGGGAGGAATGTCCTTGGTCTTCAGCCAGTTGGTGAATGTTTACTTGCAAAGATAAGTGCTCTCTCTATGTTTCTTGTGTAATGTTTATTTCCACTGTGTATTTAATTATCTCTGAGTTTTGTACTTTTAATGTGCTTTTATGTTGGTTATTTGTTGTGCATGGCATGGTGTTTACCGGTTTATGTTGTAGAAGGGATATTGTCTTATGCATGTGGTTTTCATGCCTCTTTTATTAATGAGAAGTATTTTGATTTCAAGATAAGTTCAAAGAATTGAGTCTTGGGACTGCAACGTGCCCCTCCTGCTACTGGTTGGGTGTGTGTTGACAGGCGAAAATGTCCGTCCGTCAATTGAGAGAGTGGAATCGGTCCGGGGTTGTCTAAATAACCCAAGTCGTTTGGAATGAACCACCCTAACGGGTTTAACGGCTCTGTTGGACGCTCTAAGGTCCTAAGAAAACCAAAGAGAAAACTAATCTAAACTAACTAATCTAACTAAAACAAATAAAACTAACTAAACTAACTAAGACTAATAAAACAAACTACTAAATTAAATTAAACTAAAACCAAATATAAACTACTCTAACTATTCTATATACAAACTACTAATTATTATCACACTAACTCTAATAATTAGTTGTCTAACTACTTGTTATGCTACAACTTATTCACAAATATACAATGTCTACAAGATGCAGATTTGAATAAAACCTGTAAAACTCATGTGTTTGCTGCCCTAAGACAGCTAGAGATATTTTTTTATTTTTGTATGTTATGAATAAGAAATAAAACTTACTGAAATTAAACGATCTAATATACTAATTCTACATATATATCTAACTATATTCTAACAAATACACTAACAAACAAACGACAAATTGACCTGGAAACACTCCCAATTTGTCCTGTGTATGATGACTTTGAAGCTGGTCGGAGGAAGGAAACTTGCACCGGTTAATCCATAAGCTTCTCGTAAACTATAGGTTGTGCTGCTCTTTGAGTTATTTACAGGACAAACAAGACATAAAAAATCATAACAATTATATGATTTATAAATCTCTGCAATAAGGGAAACCTGTTATGCAAAAACTTATACTTGATAATTCAACTTATGAAGAAGAGAAATCTGTGATTCACAAACTGAATTAAGCAATTGCTATGTTTTTTAAATGCTTGGAAGAAATCAGATACGGATTACAGTAATTGAATTATATCATTTGCAAATGATTAATATAGCTAAAGTAGTCATTAACCAAATACAAATTGATATACATAACATGAAACAAAATATTGATATCATGAGAAGCTAAAACTGTAACAAAACACCAAATTCTGCCTCAGTCTGTATTAAAATTCCATATCCTTGTTCTCCCACGAATGAGGATCATATTATTACAAAAATGCGAAGTATTTAAAGGTTTTCCACAAGGTAAAACCTCCTTGTGGATAATATCAAACTGTTTACATAATCTAGGAAAATATCCCCAATATCAACTAAACTAGGAAATTAAAATGCAAGTAAAATATTTGAAATATCCCCTAACTGCTCATCATATCCACTGCAACTTTGAATTCATCTGCAATAGACCAAAAATATCAAGTTAGAAAGATATTTCATTAGCAAATCAATAAAAATTTGATTCTACAGACTTAGCCACAGAATCATCTGATTCTGTAGCTAGTCTAAAATAGCATACAGGATCAAATAGAAATCAAATCAAATCCTTTTAAAATAATCAAATCCAATTTTATTTCAATAATCATTTGAAATGAATCACTCATGATTTTATTATTTTTATCATTCAATATTAAACATATCTAAAGTGATTCAAACGAAAACAGGGGTAAGAATACTCTGTTTTTCTTTTACCATAAAATCGGGTCAAACAGTAACAAGACTGTTTCATATTAAATGAAATCAATAATGAGTCATATCGTATGTGATATGATCTAATCCAACACAACCAATTTCCACTTGTCATAGCTATAATGATGCAGCAAAATATTCAAATCGTTCAATCAAATGTAAAGATAGATATATTGTTTCGATTATGTGTAAACGAAATCATACTTAACAGTATCAACTCAATCGAATTCGTGATTGATCCTTGCACAGTCAACATACATGATCGTTTAATTGTGATCGCAATATTAATAGATTCAACAGAGGTTATAATTATAAACTGGGCAAATAATCAAAACAAATCGCGACTGAGTTTAATTATAGAAACAAATCGTGAACCTGGATACAGTAAAATTCGTTTTTCGAATCAAATTCTAACAGCATATCCATTGCAATTACAAATCCCACTGATAACATGATCGAGCTAAAAGAAAATCAATGCGTATTAACCGGTTGGGTATAACTGTTATGATTTGGGTGCATATTAACAGAAACATGTTGAACCTAATCCAAATTGTAATCCCTGTTGGTAGAAAGTCATATGGAACATCAAACCGTAACAATTAACCATATCAAAATTGTTGCCAATCATATCATATAAATCGAACCAAAATGTGATTGCGTTTGAAAATTGAAATATGAGAAACAACTTGTCTAAAATAGATACAAACGACTTCAATTGATAGAAGAGCATCCAATTTAACTCAATAAATCAAATCAATCCACACCAAGATCTAACAAATCGATGAAAATCCAATCGGAGCTAAACTGGGAAAACGAAATTCCATTTAGTCAAAACAGAGCTATGTATAAAATGCATACAATGTGACAGAGCAAATCCATGTTGTAAACATAGCTATTTGAAAACCGAATTCAAATTCGTTATATAAACAAGGATTATTTACAAAAAACGATTGATATTGAACATACCTGTGTGACGACGAGGCTACTTGATGGGTGAGAGGGAGTTCTGAAGAACAGATCTGAAGGAATGCATACAGACTCAAAACGCATGTTCCAGCCACTGATAAATTGACCTATAAAACGAGATCTAGATCTCTGTAGTAGCTCACTTTCTGAATAAACCGCCCACTATGAAGGTAAAGGGGATAAAAAAGGTTATGGGTTTTCAACGGCTTGAGCTAATTCAAATCCATTTGCCCAGAATCGCTCACGCAAAAACGTGACTCTGGGAGCAATTACGGGGCAGTCTTCTCTGGCAAAATGAAACCAACACCAACTCTGAACACCATGGGGGTTTAATTCACCCTTCGGGAGCCAAGAGATAACACACAGTGAGCCGGGCTAAGGGACAAGGGTTTGAACAGAGTGGACTCAAATATTTTCCCAAAAATCAACAGAGATAACCCTGTAAAGAGGTAGGCATTAATGCAAAGTGTGCGAGGGTGGTAGAGCTTAATTCTGTCATGCATAAGAGTTATTATGAAAGTACAACCGCCAGTTTCATAGTTGTTCATTCCATTATAATAATCCAACCATTAAGCCATGTGTACAACCAATAAATGCAATGTGCATACCAATACGCGCCAGCACTATGCCATAATGTTCAAAACATTCGACGTATATATCAAAACCCAATATCAAACATGCGCCAACATATATAATCAAAAGTTTATCAAAGTGCCAAACGAATTTCGTATAGTCGACAAGCATAAAGTTATAAAAATATTAACATAAGGATTATATCATATATATAAAAACTAAATAAATCATAACCCCCATGTAGAATAAAATATGAGGCAAGTCATAAAAATTATAAACCCAAATGCTCAATGCCTTATAAACTCAACAAAATCAAGTTTTGCAATCAATATAAGAATTTCCAATGAGCATAGTTCAAAAGTCCTTTCAGCCACATAACGATAGATAAAGGATAAGCGCAGTAGGCATATCGATAAAAAGATGACGACAGTTCAAATAGTGATCGAAATGTGACCTCGAAAGGAGAAGTTTTCACACTTACAATTGTGAAAACTTAATGGAAACAAATTTGCAAGTGTCACAAGAAATGAAAATATCGTCTATTTGAAAGATGCGACAACAATTTGAAGTTCGGAAGACATAGGTGTAGGCAGCTTATAGGACAATAGAAAAAATTGAATTGGCTGCCAACAATGGCGACACATTGGTAGAAGCAGTTATCTCTGTCAAAAGAAATAAATCTAGATTAGGACAGCAAAGAAAATTTCAACTCAAAAACAACAACCAGAAAATCGTACTAACATCATCATTAATCATTTTTTCCCAGCAGTGTTTTAAAAGATGCGAACCAATAACAGTCTTAAGATCAGCAAGTCACGATATTGAAGATAAAATCTTTAATACTGTTGCCATGGCCACTGCTACCAGCAGGCATCCATAGCCTTGACAGGGTTTCCATTTAACCCACTCTGACATCTGTATCCTGTCAAGAAGTTATGGATCAGAATAAAGGACATTAAAGAGGTTTCTTTCTTTTTTACAAATTTTCATGCACCCGACATTGCTTCGCTGCCAGCGGGCCTGTTCAGTACCCTGGCGAATTTATCTTGGCGTCATGCTTGCATTTACCCGCTACCAGCAGACTTGTTCAGTATCTCGGCGGGTTTACAAGCACTTCCCACAGCTCTTCTTAATAATTTTGTTTTTCTTTTGTAGATAGCTTGAGCGGGGTGATGCTGAAAATTTTGATATTTTAACATATTTTTTCAGACCTCATCAGAAAAAAAAAAAAAAAAAAAAAAAATTATAACTGTCCTTTATTTATCTCCAGAGATGTTTTACTTATAAAAACAACTTCCCATGACAAGGAGACATCTTTTGAGTCATTCCTTTACAGAAAAGGGACAGCGTAAAAAGATAATAGATGATCATGACAAACTTTGCTCAGAGATCGAAATCGGTAAACTTCTTTCAAACAACAAAATTTTCCAACATAGATATTAATTTCAGCCATATACCATTGATGTTTGTACAAATTTTCAGAAGTCATTTCAGCGAAGAAATTTTTCTATGATCTTTGTCTGAATGGCTCAGTGCACAGGTATGTGTATTTCCAAAAGAAAAAACTGGTAAGCATAAGGGAGAAATCAAAACACACCAGCGAAGAAAAAATTGGAAAGCAAAGAAATCCAAACAAGAAAAACAAAAAATAAATATGCACCGAAGGTGCATCTGAAAACCTCATGCAACCATCCCCTGGGAAACTGAAAATTAGAAAAATTCTATTTGATGGGAAAGCAGTCCTACTCATGGTACCTTGGGTTAGGTTTGATTCAGATTCATTTATCTCTTTACTTTCAATCTAATATTTTCATGATGATATTGCGTTTTTGAAAATAAATGTTCAACTAGAAGTAAAGAGAAAAATGGTCAAGAGGACTTCCCTGACAATAGTCGTATTATGGTTCTCATGGTGCGCCCACTTGCGTGCATGACTGCATTATTACAAAGAGAAATAGTGAGAAATAAAACTACAAGAAAATCTATTCCTAAACCTACCCTAACTATTAAATAAACCAGAATACTACGTGAAGTCATGTTTCCAATGTATCCATCGGAATAACTCTAATCCTGCAATGGAAACAAGATCAAGCGTTACTAATAAGAATGGTAATATATCAACAAATGATAGAAACATATCACACTTACCTTCATAATCATCATCTAGAAACAAAGTAAGCATGATCTTACCACTTCCTTGGATATTCTTGTTGTACGAATCCTCCAGCCATTGCATAATCTTGCCAAGATAAGGGTCATAATGGCATGGGTGAGTGTAAGTAGTTTTGAAAAACTCGTCAGGATTATGAGGAAATGGAATAACCATCAGCCAAGGCTGAAAAGCCCCTTTCTCCTGACAATTCTCTAAGTGTTCATTAATTTCTTCACATGGAGAATCTAAAAGAAATATGTCACGCCTACTTCCAAGATACTTGGGTAAAAAGAAAGCAAGCTCAACTTTGTCTTTATTGTGAAATTTTTTCAT
>SNQJ01S0000112.1:99257-128306 GCA_010110895.2 Picea sitchensis
AATGTTATGCTCAGAATTAACTTCACCAAAATTTAGCATATTGAAAGGATATGATTGTGGTGGAAAAGAGTAGTATGTTGTAGGTAAGATGTCAAGTCCACCAGAATCTAGGAATAGATCAGGATATAAAGAATAAAAGGAATAAGAAATAAGCAGATAAAAAGAATATCTTGAACTATGATACTCAACGATGGTATTCTCAAGACAATTCTCTTCACCTTCTTTAAAACCCTTATTCTGATTTGGTGACGAATTCCTCAACATAATATGATCATCTAGATTTTCCTTTTGTGTGATAGATAATTCAAAATTTATGTGAACAATATCTAGTCTTTCCTGTGAACAAAGTGTGTTTTGAGTATGAAGGTTTAAGGTTTCTTCTTCTCTAATCAATTTCATAGGAATACTAGAACATTCAAGAAGATTTTCGTTGCTTAAGTGTTCTTCAATGACTGATTTTAAATGTTGATTAGAGCATGAGTTACAAGAATGAGGGTATTCACCTTGAGCCAGAAGTGAATCTTCTTCCATACTAGTTTTAGACTGAAAATACAATGATTCAAAGGAAAAACCAATTTGGTTGTCAATAAGAGCCTAATCAATAGATTCTACCTCCTTGGCTTGTTCAACATTATCGAAAGATTTTTTCTCTTCTTGCGAAGAAGATTGTCCTTGCAGTTGAGTGATAGGATTTGCAATTGGTTCTTCATTCATGATTGAACATGATTGGATGAAAGGTGTGGAAGCATCATAGAAGAGATTTAATGCCAGTGACATGTCATCGAGATTAAACTTACAGAGGATATGATAGACTTTTGTTAAAAATCCTTCTGAAGATGGATCGTCATTGATTAGCGAAGTATGAAACTCTTCACATAATCGATCAAAAGCATTTAGAAACTCATATACAAATTGAAACCAATAAAAAATGTGACATGTTGGAAAGGATTCAAACCAATGTTTGATTCGACCTCTAAAAGTAAAAGCAAACAATCTGCATAAAACTCCTAAATCTGAGATGTCATGTTTGATGCATTTGCACCAAACCTTGTTAAGGTGATCTTTAGCAGATGTATTGCCTTCACCATCAAAGGTGAGTTTGGACAAGCGAGAGACTGTCTCGTTGGGAACATCGGGTAATGAGAAGTTGAAAGCATGTTCCAACATAGTGATTTGGGGAGCCATGGGGGAAATTGAATACAGGTAAAATAAAGGCTCCTACAAGGCCATATTGTCAGTCGGCCCTCCTTCTAGTGCCATTTGTTGACGGGAGAAAATGTTCGTTTGTCAATTGAGAGAGTGGAACCGGTCCGGGGTTGTCTAAATAACCCAAGTCGTTTGGAATGAACCACCCTGATGAGTTTAACGGCTCCGTTGGCTTCTCTAAGGTCCTAAGAAAACCAAAGAGAAAACTAATCTAAACTAACTAATCTAACTAAAACAAATAAAACTAACTAAACTAACTAAGACTAATAAAACAAACTACTAAATTAAATTAAACTAAAACTAAATATAAACTACTCTAACTATTCTATATACAAACTACTAATTATTATCACACTAACTCTAATAATTAGTTGTCTAACTACTTGTTATGCTACAACTTATTCACAAATATACAATGTCTACAAGATGCAGATTTGAATAAAACCTGTAAAACTCATGTGTTTGCTGCCCTAAGACAGCTAGAGATCTTTTTTTATTTTTGTATTTTATGAATAAGAAATAAAACTTACTGAAATTAAACGATCTAATATACTAATTCTACATATATATCTAACTATATTCTAACAAATACACTAACAAACAAACGACAAATTGACCTGGAAACGCTCCCAATTTGTCCTGTGTATGATGACTTCGAAGCTGGTCGGAGGAAGGAAACTCGTACCGGTTAATCCATAAGCTTCTCGTAAACGATAGGCTGTGATGCTCTTTCAGTTATTTACAGGACAAACAAGACATTAAAAATCATAACAATTATATGATTTATAAATCTCTGCAATAAGGGAAACCTGTTATGCAAAAACTTATACTTGATAATTCAACTTATGAAGAAGAGAAATCTGTGATTCACAAACTGAATTAAGCAATTGCTATGTTTTTTAAATGCTTGGAAGAAATCAGATATGGATTACAGTAATTGAATTATATCATTTGCAAGTGATTAAGATAGCTAAAGTAGTCATTAACCAAATACAAATTGATATACATAACATGAAACAAAATATTGATATCATGAGAAGCTAAAGCTGTAACAAAACACCAAATTCTACCTCGGTCTGTATTAAAATTCCATATCCTTGTTCTCCCATGAATGAGGATCATATTATTACAAAATGAGAAGTATTTAAAGGTTTTCCACAAGGTAAAACCTCATTGTGGATAATATCAAACTGTTTACATAATCTGGAAAAATATCCCCAAGATCAACTAAACTAGGAAATTAAAATGCAAGTAAAATATTTGAAATATCCCCTAACTGCTCATCATATCCACTGCAATTTCGAATTCATCTGCAATAGACCAAAAATATCAAGTTATAAATATATTTCATTAGCAAATCAATAAAAAATTGATTCTACAGACTTAGCTACAGAATCATCTGATTCTGTAGCTAGTCTAAAATAGCATACAGGATCAAATAGAAATCAAATCAAATATTTTTAAAATAATCAAATCCAATTTTCTTTCAATAATCATTTGAAACGAATCACTCATGATTTTATTATTTGTATCATTCAATATTAAACATATCTAAAGTGATTCAAACGAAAACAGGGGTAAGAATACTCTGTTTTTATTTTACCATAAAATCGGGTCAAATAGTAACAAGACTGTTTCATATTAAATGAAATCAATAATGAGTCATATCGTATGTGATATGATCTAATCCAACACAACCAATTTCCACTTGTCATAGCTATAATGATGCAGCAAAAGATTCAAATCGTTCAATCAAATGTAAAGATAGATAGACTGTTTCGATTATGTGTAAACGAAATCATACTTAACAGTATCAACCCAATCGAATTCGTGATTGATCCTTGCACAGTCAACAGACAGGATCGTTTAATTGTGATCGCAATCTTAATAGATTCAATAGAGGTTATAATTATAAACTGGGCAAATAATCAAAACAAATCGCGACTGAGTTTAATTATAGAAACAAATCGTGAACCTGGATACAGTCAAATTCGTTTTTCGAATCAAATTCTAACAGCATATCCATTGCAATTACGAATCCCACTGATAACAGGATCGAGCTAAAAGAAAATCAATGCGTATTAACCGGATGGGTATAACTGTTATGATTTGGGTGCATATTAACAGAAACATGTTGAACCTAATCCAAATTGTAATCCCTGTTGGTAGAAAGTCATATGGAACATCAAACCGTAACAATTAACCATATCAAAACTGTTGCCAATCATATCGTATAAATCAAACCGAAATGTGATTGTGTTTGAAAATTAAAATATGAGAAACAACTTGTCTAAAATAGATATAAACGATTTCAATTGACAGCAGAGCATCCAATTTAACTCAATAAATCAAATCAAATCCACACCAAGATCTAACAAATCGATGAAAATCCAATCGGAGCTAAACTGGGAAAACGAAATTCCATTTAGTCAAAACAGAGCTATGTATAAAATGCATACAATGTGACAGAGCAAATCCATGTTGTAAACAAAGCTATTTGAAAACCGAATTCGAATTAGTTATATAAACAAGGATTATTTACAAAAAACGATTGATATCGAACATACTTGTGTGACGACGAGGCTACTTGATGGGTGAGAGGGAGTTCTGAAGAATAGATCTGAAGGAATGCATACAGACTCAAAACGCATGTTCCAGCCACTGATAAATTGACCTATAAAACGAGAGCTATATCTCTGTAGTAGCTCACTTTCTGAAGAAACCGCCCGTGATGAAGGTAAAGGGGCTAAAAACAGTTCTCGGTTTTCAATGGCTTGAGCTAATTCAAATCCGTTTTCCCATAATCGCTTACGCAAAAACATGACTCTGGGAGAAATTACGGGGCAGACTTCTCTGGAAAAATGAAACCAACACCAACTCTGAACACCATGGGGGTTTAATTCACCCTTCAGGAGCTAGGAGATAACACACAGTGAGCCGAGCTAAGGGACAAGGGTTTGAACAGAGTGGTCTCAAAGCTTTTCCCAAAAATCAACAGAGATAACCCTGTAAAGAGGTAGGCATTAATGCAAAGTGTGCGAGGGTGGTAGAGCTTACTTCTGCCATGCATAAGAGTTATTATGAAAGTACAACCTCCAGTTTCATAGATATTCATTCCATTATAATAATCCAAACATTAAGCCATGTGTACAACCAATAAATGAAATGTGCATACCAATACGCGCCAGCACTATGCCATAATGTTCAAAACATTCGACGTATAGATCAAAACCCAATATCAAACATGCGCCAACGTATATAATCAAAAGTTTATCAAAGTGCCAAACGAATTTCGTATAGTCGACAAGCCAAAAGTTATAAAAAGATTAACATAAGGATTATATCATATATATAAAAACTAAATAAATCATAACCCCCATGTAGAATAAAATATGAGGCAAGTCATAAAAAGTATAAACCCAAATGCTCAATGCCTTATAAACTCAACAAAATCAAGTTTTGCAATCAATATAAGAATGTCCAATGCGCATAGTTCAAAAGTCCTTTCAGCCACATAACGATAGATAAAGGATAAGCGCAGTAGGCATATCGATAAAAAGATGACGACAGTTCAAATAGTGATCGAAATGTGACCTCGAAAGGAGAAGTTTTCACGCTTACAGTCGTGAAAACTTAATGGAAACAAATTTGCAAGTGTCGCAAGAAATGAAAATATCGTCTATTTGAAAGATGCGACGACAATTTGAAGTTCGGAAGACATAGGTGTAGGCAGCTTATAGAACAATAGAAAAAATTGACTTGGCTGCCAACAGTGTGTTGCAACATGTTTAAGTGGCGTAGCCTAGCCTATGGGTGGTCGGGTACGTTACATATTGGTATCAGAGATACAATTTGAAACATTGGGTCGGATCTATTGGTTAGAGTCTCATGGTTGAGTTCGATTTATGACCTTGAAATCATGAAGCTTAGTAGAAATGGCGTTGCAGAGTCCGAGAAGAAACTAGAAAGTTTGAGACCTTAGTAAGGGATTGAAGGATCGTGATTGTCCCTTTCAAGTTCGGGAACGATCGCTACCGTGGGCTCAAATTTAGATTTGGACCGTTGGATCTGTTTGGGAGAAGACAGATCCTTCGCAATCGTTGGATCTAGAGAAGGTACGGGGTCGTTAAGAACTGGAGTCCTTCAGACTTAGTTTCCTCAAAAAATGTTAATTATTTGATGAAAAGGAGGTAAAAGCCTCGAAGCTCCAAAGTGCTAGAGTGAATCAACGTCGTAGATCACAGGGAGGAGTACTTGACTGTTGGATTTATCCAAGGACAGATCTAGGCCATTGGATCAAGAACAAATTAGGAGGTGAAGCATAGTGGAGAAGATTAGTTCCTAGTCGTCAGATCTGTGCATGGGGGAGCGTGATCTATAGATCTCATGGAAGTTTGAAGTTTTGACACTCCGGGAGAAGCCAGTCCTTAAGTTGCCATGAAGAAAATCTCTCGAAGTCCCAAACTCTGGACTAAATCATGACCGTCTATTTTTTGAGACGCATGTCTACAGATTATCAAATATTTGTCATTCAGGATTTTTAGTCCTTATGCCGCTTATAGAATTTTTCTCCAAAGTCTCGAAGTCCAGAGTCAATCCAGAATGTTCACGGTTAGGGGACATGTGTTCGTAGATTAGCGATTGTTTGAAAGTTTGGCATTCATAGGAATTGTTGTATGGAGTTGAAAAATTCTCCAAAGCCTAAAGCCCTGAAGTGTTGGAGTCCCGAAACTCTGGAGAAGCATAGTTCAAAATTTTGATGGTTTGGGAGATTTGTAATGTTATGTGGTGAAGTCCCCTAAATCTCTAAGTCCCGAAGCTCTCAAGAGTGACAGACTGGGAGTCTTCCAGTTCGATGTTCGGTATTTTTGAGATGTGTGGTAGAAGAAACTTTCGAAGCCCGAACTAGCCGAAGTCCCGAAGCTCCGGAGAGAGATAGACCGGGAGTCCACCAGTTTGACGTTTGGGAGTTTTGAGGTGTGTGATAGAAGAAACTTTTGAAGCATGAACTAGTTGAATTCTAGGAGCGTCGGAGTGACGTGACATGGTGACTTCATCGAGGGTGATGTGGACCCACTTCATGCGTGCCATGTGTCATCCTATTTTATGAACTTCACGGAAAAAAATTTCTAGTTATAACTTGATATGTGTCACCCGTAGGATGGACCACGTGTCATCTCCATATTTTTTCGCCACGTATCACACCACCCTGATGCGTATTTTTTTATGATACTCTCGAAGTTTGGAGGTTCGAAATTTAGGGATAAGGGAGTATATTTTTGTGAGAACCACTTAATTCCGAAGCTCCGAAGCATCGGAGTAAGAATACTCCGAAGAGCCTCTCCAGGACTTCACCAATTCGACATTTGGAGGGAATGTTGTCCAATATAGGCGAAACCCTCTGAAGCCCGAAGTTATGAAATTCTAAAGTGTGTAAGGACCTCCCATCTCAACGTTTGAATAATTCATGACCATTGATCTCGTTGAAGACTCCATATGGGACAGGACCATCCAGTCGACGAGAGATCAAATCCCGATCGTCCGATGTGCTAGTAGAGTTTTTGGAAGGGCTTCGACGAAGCTTAACTCCGGGAGAAATCAAAGATTGAAGAGGGAGAATAGATGAAGGCCGAAGTCCAAAGAACTTGGTCCCCACGTCGGTCACATGGTAAGGTAAAGGGGTTGTTTAGAGGTGTGAAGGGCCTAGAAGTGAATAAGCCCTTGGACGTTATGTTCGAACGAGGTCCTGTATAGATATTAAAGAGAAAAGCACTAGAGAAAGGTGCTAAAGAATTAATAAGCCCATGGTTTTGAGCCGAGGTCACATGGAAATTGGATTGAAGGAAGCACCTGTGAAAAAATTGGATTCTATACCAGTTTAAAGGGGGCTGTGGAATTTTTCGACAAAATCTTGTTGCAAAACAAGAGAAAAAGGGTTGAAAGTGGTTTTTTTCGGGAAGCCATAACTTTCAACACATATATTGAATTTGGGGCAAGATTACAATCGTTGGGAAGCTTAGCCAGAGGAGAATGACCTAGAATCATTCTATTTGGATAATTTTTATAACAGTGATACATTTTCTTCATAAATTAAATAGAAAAGGTACCTGTAAATTTAATTGACGATGTTGTATGATATGTATAATTCTAACTAGATGATTGCTTGAATATTTTATCACGATCAAAGGTATAATCAGATCAATTCCATTCTAGAATCACATGTTAGGGTCATGCAAACATGACAGATCTTATAGGAGTTGGACGAGGCAATCAAGATCTACATAGAAAGTAATGAAGGTGGACAAAGAACTCAAGAATAGTGGAACAAAAGTATTAGTCAACAAATACAACATCTAAATAAATTACAGGTACTACAAAAGTAAGAACCCTCACATGGGATATGAATCTGGCAGGTTAGATATGTCATGGATGGGCATAAAAGTAAAAGTGTGAAAGATATCCACTCTTGATATCAGAGTTCACAGCGGAAAGAAGGATGCCAATGCAAAGAATTTGGAATGCCCTCTCACTTGAAAAATGTCATTGAGTGAAAATGGGCTTCCTTTGGGAATGGTATTGAGTGTGAAAGGTATGGTTTCACAGGGAAATGTTAATGAAGTAACCTAATGGAGAACTAGGAGTAACAATGTTTGAGTCAAGAATGTTGTAGTAGACTGATGGAATGTTTGAGCTACTTCATTTCAGGGTATTGGACTGTCTCATAAAGGTAAGTTGGGCATGACTACCCAAGGGGAGTTGTTGCAATTTGAGTACACTGGTTGGATTGTAGAATGACCAAGTGGAACTTGGCTAGAAAGTATTCAGGCCAAGGAACAATAGTGAAGATGAGTATAATGGAAGCATGCAAGGCAACAAGGATCTAAAGGAGTTCAAGGACAACCAGATACAATAGAAATAGATTAATAAATAAGTGAATTAAAACGTAAATGCACTAGAGTGCATGAGACATACAATTAAATTAAATTGCATATGCATTAGTAGGCATGCTGACAGTGAATTATTGGTGCATATGGATGTGTAATTTTGCATATGTGCATGCTTGGATATGCATATAACATGCTTGTGAACTTAGAATAGTCTAGTATTATGAGATAATGATTGAGTATGACTAATGATGCATTATGTATTCAGGAAAAATGATATAGAAAGGTTAAAGACGTGGATGTTGTTGTTGCTTATGATTTCCATCTAGGTGAAGACCCATGAGGGTGGCAGGAATGGTGATCAAAATGATGAAGGAGGAATTGTGTGAGCTTCTACAAATATCAGTTGGTTAGATAGCAACAAGTAGGCTGATCACAACCAGGAAGGTATGCATTTAGTTTCTATTGATGCATACGTGTTGAAGGGATTGAGGTAAGAATTCCCTTAGTTAATTTTCAATATTTAAATTGATATGTAATGGACAAAGGCCTGGAGTATGTAAGTGTTTTTTATGCTAGAATGCATTTAGATAAAATATTGGTTGCATATTATGTTATGATTGGTTATGGGATCATAACTGAGTTAATTCAGGAGACATATTGCTTCTATAACAATGAATATTCATAGAGCTATTCATGTGTGAGACCATAATATGGTTGGATATGGAAGGGATATAGCACTGTGTGAGTGCTCAATGGTATCTATTGTATATCTTATGTTTTCACTGTAACCCCTTTGCCAACACTGAAGAGCACTTAAGGATTTTATTCTTGGTGTTGTGTTTGGGTGGAAAAGGAAGGTATCCAAATAGTTAGGCAAGTAGTAGGAAGTGTGTGGATGATTTTTTGAGTCATTGGCTAGACCTTCCAACTCATCATGGTGGAATGCATGGCATAGTTATGTGGTATTATGTAGCCAATGCATGGATGCATTGTGTAAATGTGGCAATCGACATTGGTACATCGATTGTTATTTTATTTACTAATTAATTGTTGCATTATTAAAAGTATGTGGTGCTAAAAATATATAATGATGGATAGATGCATTATATTTAATTTGAATACTAGTTTAAGGTGATTGGATTGTTGTTGTTACAATTCCAAGATCAGTTTTGGAGCTATTAAAAATGTTACAAGTGGAATTATTGAATGCATTTTGGTGAATGCATGAATATATTATATAACATAGAAATGAGTATGCTAATAGCTGAAATGATGTGAGTATTTCTAACTCATGAAGTTGAAAACCCTTCAGGAACTGTTATATTTTACAACAAGAAAGTTGCAGGTTAAAGAAGCTACATAATGATAAATTACAGGAAATTTCTCTTGAGGGGATAGAATGATAAAAATATTTATGGATAGAAGAAAGAAAATATTGGTTGATAATACATGTGTATGTAATGATGAGTTTGTTCCAATTGATAGTTGGATTAATGGAAGTGACTAAATTGCACTTGTAAAAAATTCTATTATCACTTTGTGAATTGGTTTTGAATTGTTACCATGAAAATATATATATCTTGTATGAGATATACTGACAGTTTATTTGGATGAGTGTAAATTGAGGAAATTGCAGGTAGAATGGGATGGTATATGAAACAAATGTAAGCACATAAAGAAGACTAATGCCTATTGCTGCAAGTGCCAAATTATTATGAGCAGAAGCTCATGTTTGGAAATTTTATCTTTCCTATATAAAACAATTTTGGGAATTCTAGTTTAGTAATTACTGACAACTGTTTTGGTTGAATGTGAATCAAGAAAATTGTAGGTAGGATGGTCTTGAATATGGAAGGGATGTAATCCCATAAGGAATATTGATATCTATAGTTGTATATCCAAACATTATGAGAAAAAATCTCATGCTTGGAAAAAAAAATTTCCCTGTATAAAACAGATTTGACATTTAAGATTGAAAATGCTTATAACAATATCTCATGATGACTATATTTTTATAATACAAATGAGATGTTGGCTATTGAAGTTGGAAGCTCAGGAAAAGGAACACTAGAAGGAAATCGAGCTCAATGATGAAGGCATAGAATGAAGAAAGTCCAATGGACTTGTTGCAGCTAGAGTTTTGGAAGATGCAACTCTGAAACTTCCTGGTTGAGTGCACTGGAGCCATGGATAGAAGTGGAACAGCCTTAGGGATTACATGGCAGAGAAAGGGGTTCATTTCTTTAGGATGTGCAGGGATGAGAGGGAAGGAGAGCATGTTGGTTGGAATTGTTTCCATAAATATAAATTATGAAGATCATTATACATGTTTTGGGTCGGAATGCCTATGCATACATGTTTAATTTTAGGCTAGAGTTCCTATGTATATAAGAGTTGGCTAGAATTCTTGTGTGGACTATGGCCAAGGATCCTAGACTTGTAGTTCCAATGGAATTTTTGCAGCTGGATTTGTGTAAGGCACAACTATGAAACTTCCTGGTCGAGTGCACTAGAGCCATGGATAGAAGTGGAACAACCTCAGGGGTTGCATAGCAGAGAAAGGGGTTCATTTCTTTGGTTTGTGCAGGGCTGAGAGGGAAGGAGAGCATGTTGGTTGGAACTGCTTCCAAAAATATAAATTCTAAAGATCAATATACATGTTTTGGGTCAAAATGCCTATGTATACATGTTTAATTTTAGGCCAGAGTTCCTATGTATAGAAGATTTGGCTAGAACACATGTGTAGACTAAGGCCAAAGAGCCTAGACTTGTAATTTTAGTAACGTTGGAATGGTGTTTTGCACTGAGGAAAATGCCAAAATAAGGGGAGGGGGATGTTACATACTATTTTTAACCCTTATGAACTATAATGTATTATGTAATTGTGACTTAGGCTGGTGAGTTGCTAAAGTTGAAAAAGGGCCAGAGTTCCTAGGAAATGTAATACTTCATATACATCAATAAAATACATTGTTGGATGCAAGATGAAAAAGGACAAAAGAGATAGGGGGATATGATTCCACGAGAGAGGGGGCTTGAGGGGTTAAGTCTTTTTATTATTATTTTATTTACCCATAATTGATTTTAAGGAGAAAAGTGGTTACATGGGATTCTTGGGGGAGGCCATGTGGTTCTTGGTTCTTGGGACTATATAAACATTCCTTGGGGGATTCTTTGGTTCATTTTTTATTTTCCCTGGTGTGTTTCTTCTCCCCGAGTTCTTCTTATTCTTCTTCCTCTTCCTTCACTCGGGCTGAATTTGTGAGATCTTGGTCTGAGCATGATACAAATGGTTTCACGAGGATGAATCTGGGTGAAGTTGGGGGTTATTCTTCCCATTTTTTGGTCTTCTTCCCTTGGTTCGTTCTTTCCCTGGTTCACTCTTCACCTAGTTCGTTGTGTTCCCTTGTTCTTATTTCCTCTTCACTCACTATTTCTAGTTCTTATGCTCTTGGGATGAGAATGGAAACAAATGTAAGGAAGAGGAGATCCATTGATGAATGGATGTAATAATTATTGATCATTCCAGAAGGGAATGGATGCCTGTGTGCATGAGATTGATGGAAGTTCGGATAGAACTGTCCACAATTACGAGTCTTGAGATTCCCAGCAGATAGATTCTTAACCAAATGCACTAGAGCCTTGGAAGGAGATGGAAAACCTGAGGGATTGTGTGGCAAAGAAAGGGGTCCATTCTCTTGGTGTTGTGCAGGTTGGGTAGAAGAGAGATGGTGTACTTTGGATTCTTGTGAGTTATGAAAGTCCTGTGATAGCTTGACTGTTGAGAGGCCTATTAGTTATGATACTGATGGAAGTTTAGATAAAACTGTCCATAGTTAAGAATCCTTGGAGTTTCTAGTAGGGATATTTCTTGACTAGTAGCAATGGAGCCCTGGAGAGAAATGGAACAGCCTCAGAGACTGTATGGAAAAGAAAGGTGTTAATTTCTTTGGGTTGTGTAGGCTGAGGGGGGAAAAGAGTTGGAAATTAAGATTTGTTGTGTGGTTGGGAATCCTGAGAGAGAGTTAGCCAATTGTTATGTGTTTAGACTTGGACTAGGACCTTAGACTTGGACTAGGACCCGTCCTTGTGGATTCATAGCCATGGCTCGGGGGTGAAATGATGTTGAGAGTAAAAGAACAATATTGTCTATGGTTGGGAGGAATGTCCTTGGTCTGCAGCCAGTTGGTGAATGCTTACTTGCAAAGATAACTTCCCTCTCTATGTTTTATGTGCAATGTTTATTTCCATGAGGATCAAGCCTTCCCAAATTAGAGAGCAGAAAACGTATGGAATTAAAATGAAACTTAAAATATAAACACTACAATTATTATCCTCTTCGCAACAATTGTAAATTAAAAATATAAACTATGAACTAAATTTGTTGAAAAAAAATGTAACAATTAGCATTCATGCTTTCTTGTGACTCTACAGTGGAAATATCAGTCTAACATACAACTACACTAATGCTACAAATAAAATTTAGAATATAAAAATACTAGAACCAATGAAGGTGATGTAATGAAGATGTCATTCAAGTCTTGCATTCCTTCCTTTCTTTCGCTTGCTAATCACAGAGACTTCACCAGTACCTCCCAGTCAATGCTAGGGGTGCTCTTCTTCCCCCTTATCCCTTTGAGCCCCAAAGGGGCCATACACAAGAAACCAACAAAAATATCTCCAATACTTGCCCTCGCAAGGAAGAGCTTCCACTCTTTTTACAAGCTTGGTATCCCAACTCCCACAAGTAAAACACAGTCCAATAAAATTTGGAAATATAACAATGCTCAGAAATCATATCCCTTTCCCTTCTACCTTATTTCTTTTTAGAGAAATTACTTACCTGCCACATGTCCTCATGCACAGATAATTAACTTTTTAGTTAATTTTAATTTGGATTATTCACTCACACACTTGTCATATTCTCCCCAAGTTATACCAATATTTACCAATTTTGTTTTATTTAAAAGGGTCAAACTCCCTCCCATTCCTCAATGTGTTCCTATTTTCACTCGTAGGTGTCCCTTTGTTCCCAGATTCCCATTTAAGAAGTGTATCCTAACTAGATCTTAGTTGGAGTTGGATTAGGAGTCTTCTTCTAGTTAGAATAGTGTAGTTTGACTCTAGATTCTATTATTTGTACACTCAACCTCTCAAGTTATTATTTATTTCTATTTAAAAATTATTTTTTTATTAAATTCATGCACACATGTGCATTTCATCCAATCTTTAGATTTTTACCACCTTTTTCCTAGTATTAGATTTAGCCCAATTTTAATATTTTAGATAGTTCCCAAATCAAACTTAGAGCTAGGCCAATTCTTAGATTTAAGCTTTGACTCTTGTTATAATTTCCAATTAACAATCTATTGTTTAATTAATTAGTTAATCCAACAAGGTCTAATTATTTCAATGTTTTCTAGGCCACCTAGATTTATTGACTTCAAGTTTTAAATTACGTGACGTGCCCTTAAAGATGCACCTCCATGCTCCAAGGGTGCCAATCGCCTTAGAATTGTTTTGGAAGTTTTCTGACCCTTGGAGTCAACACTCCACTTAGTTGACCCTGTGAGGTACTAAGGGATTCTAAGGAATAAGGACTATGACTTATTGCGTGCTCCTTAGAAATATCTGTGAGTGACTGTCTCAGTCAACCCTCATAGCATTGTGGACCTTTTGAACTAGGTAATCGTTAACCTATAGTTCATACCATGGTGGGAGTGCTAGTAGGTTGTGACAGGGATGCTTCCACACCTCTCCCTCAAATGTTTGGTTTATGTGCATGGCCCCTCTACTCCTTATGTGAGTGAGATTATCAATCATCGTCAAGCCTGCATCCACTGACAAAACACTGTCAATAATTCCATATACATAAATCATACAACAGATGTGTGTGAAATGAAATAATCAATAAATACAATCCAATCCCTGGTTCAATCCAAAGTCCAAGGGAATCCGTCGATGCTATAAACATCCTTAACATGTCATGTGTCATGCACACTCGGGATGACTCATCAAAATCATCTGTCGATATATATATGTCAATATAATCAATAAGACATAACACCTCAACATTATCATATATAACCCATAATATGAATGAAATCACAAAGTACCATACCCGAATCACTTGAAAGAAAGTGTCCTCAAAGAATAAGTCAATAATAATGTCTTCAGTAGAGAAGGATGTTACACAATCTCACATGATTGAGGTGGAAGGTAAGATTTATAACTATCCTATATCTATTTATATTTATTTTGTAGCTAGTCATAGATATATAGATCCTAATATGGTTGAAAATTTTAAATTGAAGAGATTTAAGCATGAAAAGTCTTGGTTGGTTTAGCAAACCACAAAAACCAAAAGACAAATCAATGATCTTTTTAAATATTGTTTAGTGAACATGAATGGAGTGAACACTAAGGTAGATTTGAACATCATACCACTTGGGTCATACGACTTCTTGGTTGGTATGTATAAACTGGAAAAACATCATGGTATCCTAGATTGCTACAACATTAAGGCTTTCACATGTCTGGATGAGAAGGAAATTGAAGGACAATTCAAGTTATTTTGAGGCCTATAATTATCAAAGAGATTTCATCATTTTAGCTGAAAATAAGTTTTAGAAAAGGGTGTCAAATATATACAACCCATATGGAAGATCCATCCAAGGATCAAGTGAAAAATATTGAAGACTATCCAATCTTGAAGGAATATGAAGATGTGTTTGGGGAATGTCCATGATATCCAGCAAAGAGAAGCATTGATTTCTTTATTGACTTGATGCCTAGAGCTTCCCCAGTATCCAAAAATACCTATAGAATGAGCACATTGGAATTGAAAGAGTTGCAGATGTAGCTAAAAGAGTTGTTGAAGAAGGGGTACATATTCCCAAGTGTTTCACCTTGGGGTTCCCTCGTTATTTTTTGAAGAAAAATTATTTCAAACTATGAGGTTGTGTATTAACTTCAAATAGTTGAATAAGGCTATAGTGAAGAACAAGTACCCTCTTCCAAGGATTGATGATTTTTTTTATTAGTTGAAGGGAGATAAGGTATTTTCCAAGATTTACTTGAGATCAGGATATCATCAAGTGAGAATCAAAGAAGAAGATACTAGTAAGACAACCTTTAAGACAAGGTATGGTTATTATGAGTTCGTGGTGGTTCCATTTGGGTTGAAAAATGTGGAAGCTACTTTTATGTGTTTAATGAATGGAGTGTTTAGAGATTACCCAGATAAATTTGTTATCGTCTTCTTGGATGATATTCTTATCTACTCAAAGACAGAGGAAGAGAACGAGGAGCATTTAACGATGGCACTACAAGTGTCGAGATAACACCAATTGTATTCCAAGTTGATCAAGTGCACCTTTTATCATAAGTGGATCCAGTATTTGGGCCACATTGTCTCAAAGGATCGTATAATAGTGGATATAAAAAAGATTTAAGAAATCAAAAGTTGGCCAACACTAAATAGTATTTCATCGGTTAGATCATTTATGGCTCTAGTTGGTTACTATAGGAGATTCATTGCAAGTTTCTCCAATATTTCACACCCGATCACTTCTTTGCAAAAGAAAGGAATAAAATTTGAATGGACTACAAAGTGTGAAGAGAGTTTTCAACACTTCAAATATTTATTAACCAATGCACCTATTTTAAAGGTTTTGGATCCAGATCAGGATTTTGTTGTGTGCACAAATGCATGCAAGGAAAGGATTGGTGGATTCCTTACACAAAATGGACATGTCATATGTTATGACTCAATTAAACTTAAAGGGCATGAAATAAATTATGTTATCCATGACTTGGAATTAACAGTAATAGTTCATGCCTTAAAAATGTGGAGGCATTATCTCATTAGCATAAAATTTGAGTTGAGAACAAACCATAGTGGCCTGAAATATTTGTTTGGACATCCAACATTAAATGATAGACAAACTATATGGCTAGAATATCTTACTGAATATGACTTTAATATCAAACACATTAAAGGAAAATAGAAGAAAGTGGTTGATGCACTCAACATAAGTGTGCATAAAATGCATGTTACATCCATACGCATGTACAATTTAGATTTAAAAGATAGAATTTTAGAAGCTATAACAATAGACCAATATTGTGTACAAGTTAAAGAAACTTTATAGTAGAGTAATGTACAACAGAAATTTAAAGATTAAAAGATGGAAGAAAATGGAATTCTCTTGTACAAGATTAGAGTTTATGTCCCTAATTATCAGGAACTAATAAATTTAGTTTTAAAAGAGATGAACAATGTCTCATACGTTGAACATCTAGGGTATCAGAAAACAATTTCATTTGTAAGAGAAAAATAGTATTGGCAAAGAATGAAGAATGATATAGTTGATTTTATTGCTAGATGTATGAAATCTCAAAAGGTAAAGGCTAAGCACAAACATCCAGCAAAATTGCTACATTCATTTCCCATTCCATAGTGGAAATGGGAGATTGTTGTACCATAGATTTTATTACCAAGTTTCCTACGAAAGAAAGGCAACATGATTCCATCATGGTAGTGGTGGGAAACCTCAGAAAGGATGCACAATTTAGTCCAATCAAGATGACACATAAGGAAGCTAACATTGCAGAAATTTATATGAAAAAAAATGGTAGGCTACATGATGTGCCTAAGGAAATCGTATCTGACGAAGATAACAAGTTTACTTCCAATTTTTGGAAAGGGTTATTCAAAGGATCTAGAAAAAATATGAATTTCAACACAACATATCATCCAAAATCAGATGGATAAATAGAGAGGTTCAACTAGATAATTGAAGATATGTTAATAATGTATGTAATGGATCATCCTTCCAAGTGGGAATATTATCTTCAGTTAGTTGAGTTTTTTTACAACAATGGGTATCAAGAATCAATAAAGATGATGTCTTTTGAATCCTTATAAGGGAGAAAATGAAACACATCAATAAGTTGAGTTAACCCAACATATAGAACAGTTATTGGTACAACATTTCTAAGAGAAATGGTAAAGATAAATAAGAATTAAAATATTGCATAGGATAGGAAGAAACTTTATGCCAACAAAGGAAGATTGTGTAGCATATTTAGAGTGGGAGAGAATGTGTTTTTTAAAGTAAATGAAAAAATGATCTTGTTGAAATTGGGAAGTTTCCCAAAGTTGGAAGCAATATATTGTGGGCCATTTGAAGTTATAGAGAGGATAGGCCCAGTTGCATACATGATTTCATTTCCTACATCCATAAGAGTTCATAATGTATTTCATGTGTATTTATTAAATAAGTATGTGTCTGATCCTAACCATGTGATTGATTGGACTATGATATGGGTGGAGCACTAGGGGGACTTTTAGGTGGAGTCGGTGTGCATCTTGGACCAAAAAGTTAAAGTGATCAGGAATTGATCCATTGTCCCGGTAAAGTTCTAATGGACCTGCTACAATCCAAAATATGCTACATGGGAGTATGGGGAGGCAATGCAAGAAGAGTCCCCACAAGGTTTTGTAGATTCTAAGGGAACCTGAATGTACATTTGTACATATGTGTATAAAGAATCCGTTTTGGTGCATTTGGAGTTCCTGGAGCCACAACTCTGAGACTTCATATCCAACCTCTGTTGGGGTCCTCAAAGGGATCTGGGATAGCCTAAGGGACTATGTTGCAGAGGAGGGGGTACACTTCCCTACATTGTGTAGGTTGAGTGGAATGAGAGATTGTTCATAGAATTTTCTACATGAGTCATTAAGTTGTGAAATTATTGAGTATTGTAATGTGATATTTTGTATGTATATACATGTATACCTATATGGTGATGTACACTAATAACAATGAAAATTCTAAGGGGAGGGGATTGGAACACTCTAGTTTTGATCCCCCAATGTAGCATTGTATATTTGTAAGTATCATGAATGGTCGTTGGCCAACCAATGTACTATGTAAACATTGCACATTGAAAATAATAAAAATTAATACACCATCGGTTGTATATGAGTAAGGAATAGATTAATGGGGGGACTATGATTCCATAAGAGACGGGGCTTAATGGGGGTTTTGAGGGGTTTCCATATGCCTTGAGTCTTATTCCATCATCATTAATCAATTTTCCATTTAGTCATTTATCCCTTTGACTAATTCAACAATTAACCATTAAATTCATGTAATGGGTTGGGTGAGGAAGTCATCCCACTCAGTTATGACAGCATGGGTTGAGTGTAATCATCCTTGAGGGAAGAGTAAGAGTCAAGAAAGAATGGGCGAAGAGTATTTTCGAGTAGGAAGGAAGAAGATTTTTTACTATTAGCAAGAAGTGAGGAAAAACAAAGGTAAGTCTTGTAAAAAGAGTGGCCAAACATAGTTTGTATAAAACATAGCTTGTTGAAGTTGGTAATTGTGTTAATAAGGAGGCTTGTATGCATGTGAATGATTTTTTAGTGAGAAAATTACCCAAGAGAAAGTGAGCTTGTTGTGTGATCACTCCTATTGTAGCTGAATTTCTTGGAGCCACAATAGAGATATTCAAGGTCGTTCTATGGTAGAGCCCTAGAGGGGATGAAGATTTTGTGAGGGACTACAGTGTAGAGAAGGCAATCTCATCCCTTGGGTTATGTAGATTGATGGGGAAGAGAGATGGCCAGTTGGAATTTTTGTAGGGGTCACATTATTGTATTGTTGTCCCTTGGTTATGGAAGCAAACGAAGATCAAGGAATAAAAGGCGAAATGTGAACTGCGCAGAAGACACAGTGACTGAGACTGGGTCAAAGTGAACAGAAGAGTAGAAAACATGAAGTGAAGTAAGATAAAGCAATCCATTGGACGAGGAGATCGAGGATGACAGATCAGCAAGGAAGATGAATCGTGGAAAACTCAGCAAGAAAAAAAATCCACCATTGGATGCTTTGGAACACCGCGTAGGAAGGAAGGAAAGACAGGTTGGTGAAGCCCTAAAAACGTGGGTCAAGTTGACCTAGGGTTTTAGACACCTAGGTTTTTGGTATCTAGGGTTTTGACACTTAGGTCTCGACCTAAGGCTGTTGGTGGTCTATTTTAATGTATAAATAGAGGTTTAAAGGACCTGGGATGGGTGGTTGGTATTGTCGTTCTAGTTTTTTTATTGGCATGAGTGATTATTGTTGTGTGAGAGAGAAGTGTTGAGTGCGAGAGCCTTCTGGTATTGTAATATCTTCAGCTGGGTGCGAAGATCAACCCTGTAGCTGGGTGCGCAGGGAGGGGAGAGATAGAGAGGAGAAGAAAGAAGATCTGCTAGCTAAGAGCAGAGATAGAACTGTATGCTTTCATTCAATATATTATAAAGAACAGTTCTATGGACGTAGCCCTAGAGAGAGGGTGAACCACGTATATCTTGTGTTGTGTGTGATTGATGCTCTATTCTTTTCCATTTGATATATTGTTATTGTATTATTATGTTAGATCTGATAGATAGTTGTGTGGAGTAGATCTGAGATGGTAAGTGATATATAAATGTTGTATTGTTCTTGTATTGGATCCACTTGATATCCCCTTTGGTTGTAGACATCTCTATCCTACAACCCTCTCATAGCTACTTCGGGTGAGACTGCATCTGCCTCGCAGGTGTTTCTAAAAGGGCCAGTAGTTAGGGCTTGTTGGTGTGCTCTTGGAGTTGAATGCTGGGTATGCCCCTGTGCCAAAAAATTGTCCATTGTCGGGAAAGGAATCTTCTTGAGGGAATGTCAAGGTGGTTTCCATCGAAGATGGAGATTTATAAGTGGATAGAGGATCAAGAAAAGGACTTTGTTGAAGCTTAGAACAAGAACCCTGATCTTAGTATAGAGGATTGGTTAGAAATATATATCTTTACTGATATACATGAGATCTTATTTGGAGGGATTCATAAGGATCTATATGAGTGGTTAGCTAGGTTAGAAGATACCCAATTTGAGATCATATCTAAGCCACCTGTGGTTTGGACATTGGCGTTGGTCAAGAAGTTCAAGAGAGTTTATAATGATGTGTCAAGAGCAGTAGATCATTGTTTTGATAGTACCATTGGAGGGTACATCACTGAGTTTGTTATTGACAGAGTAGAGTCATATAGCCAAGTAGAGAGATATTTCTTTAAGCGACCCAGAGGAAAAATTTTACACTTTCTAAAGTTGAGGATCAAGATGTTATTTCACGAGAAGAACATCTTGAAGATATAGTAGTCTACTGGATTGAAGAGATAATGTTCAAGAATTCAGACAGCAAGAGCGACACAGAGGCTGGACACACGCGCAGTAGGAGAGCGTTCAGAGAAGTTCCTCTTACGAACCTGTTTAAGTAGAATTACGGGTACGAGGGTTTCTATAATGGAGAAGAGGCATATTTGACGGATGAAGAGCATTCAGAACCCACTAGAGAAGAGGAAGGGGAAGCTGAAGAACCTCGTCGAGAAGAGCCAAAAACTTCAAGAAATGTGCATACTGTTGAAGTAAGTACTATTATTCCTCCTGTTGATTCAACAACGTTAAGCAATCAGAGTAATCAGAGTCACCAGAGCATTCATAGAACTGTCACTAGTAGTCCACCACATACTCAGTAAGGAAACCTAGGAAGATCTATGGAAGATGAGATGAGATTACTTACCTTTAGAGGAGATGGATCTGAAGACCCTGAAAAACACTCGTTTCTCTGTGAATCTATGTGGAGCACTAATAATATCACCGATGAAGATGTCAAACGAGCTCAGTTCAGTACTACCCTAAGAGATTGTGCACTGAGATGGTACATGAAATTTTTCCAAGGAGCTACACCTAAACCATTGAATGCCATTAAGACTTCGCTAATCGTTGAATTCAAGAAACCTAAGTCATAATCGCAGTGCATTACAGAACTAAAATAAATCAAGCAGAGAATAGTTGAACCCATGTGGGAGTTCGATAAGAGATTCAAGACCTTGACAGGTCATCTGAGTTTTCAAATCCTAGATGAGAAAAACAAGGAATGGTTCATTGTTTCTCTCTTACCACACATCAAAGTTCCTCTGATGCAACAGAAGATTTCTTCACAAGATGAGGTGTTGAAGATCTCCATGAAGTTAGAATCATCCCCTATCAGAGAATCCATCCCATGTATGAGTCAAATCTTGAGTCAGGTAACTAGTTTGTCTCTGCAGGTCGAAGATATGAAGAAAGACAAGGGGAAAGATTAAAGAGAAGACATATGGTGTGTCATATGAAAATCAAAAGGCCATGACAAGGAGCACTTTCCCATATTTCATGAATACTTGGCCTTTGGATCTCTAAGTCCTTTGAATCAAGTCACCCTACCCTGGTGCGAGGTATGTAGAAATAGACATCGCCTTGGTGAGTGATATTACATGCAAAAATATGTCCATACACCCACAAATATGTATTACACATTCTGTAAGTCCGTGGGACATAATTATGGGGATTTTATGGCTTACGACCTCATGCACGAAAGGTCAAGGGATATATACAAAATTCAAGGTGAATTACAGCAAGAAGGAAACTCTACGTAGTATAATTCTCCAGGAAGAGGAAACTTCAACCCTCGCGGTGGATTCAGAGGAAGAGGACGAGGACAGATCATCTGTTATAACTGCATGCAACCAAGACACTTGGCAAGGGACTATCAGAACCTTTGCACTACTTGCAGCTACTGCAGTTCATTCGAACATGTTATAGAATATTTTCCTATGCTGCTAGTTAAGCTACAAGAGAGACGAGGACCTCGGCAGAACCCGCAAGTGAAACTTATATACTCTAAACCTCATGAAGAAGACCCTAGATTCATTGTTAACACTAGATGAGGCTTTATTATAGGAGAAGATAGAATGACCCAAGGAAAGACTATAGAAGAATCAGGAGTCAGGAAAGCTACAGAGAAGACACAAGTGTTTGATGCAAAGAAAGAAAGACAAATCTTTGAGGAGGCAAGAAAATATATTTGGATAGACTAAGGCTCTTCATCAAAGACACGACCAGAAGTAAGAGAATATGGAATGCCTCTAGAATTTGATCAGTCTTCTCTACCAGGAGAAGGAAAAGAGGTAAGCAAGCTCATGGAATTTTTATATACTTGTATTAAGTTGATTCAGGATGAAAGTGTTTTCCAAGAGCTACAAAATTCAATCAGACAGTATGAAATAGGAAAGATAGATCCCTTACTAAATAGAGAAGTACACAAAGTCTCAAAAAGGAGAAGGACAAATAAGGAGTTACACTTGAATGCTCAAATTGGAGAGTATGCTATAGACTATGTCGTCCTTGACTTAGGGTCAAAAGTCAATGTCATGACGAAGCAGGCCTGGGCACTGATGGGAAAACCTAAGTTGATATATTCCCCTATCAGGCTTAGGATGGCCAATCAACAAGTTGTAAGACCCTTTGGAAGATTGGAACAGGTCCCTGTGGACATCGACAGAGTAAGGACGTTTGCATATTTTGAGGTGATTAAGATAGTTGTCCTTACCCTGTGCTGTTAGGAATTGATTGGGCTTTCAATAAATCCACTGTGGTTGATTTAAAGAAAATATGAATGACATTTGAAGGAGAGGTCCTAGGGTTCATTGCACCCTTGGATCTCGATGAAGGTCAGCGATACACAGATCCTATCAGAGAAGAATACTGCACACATGAACTGGAAAACATATACAAATTAACAGCCAGACAACAGGATTACATTAACCCTATGATGGATGGGGACCTAAGTTGGTGAAGTGACAACGCATGTTCATCAGATTCAGAAGAAGCACTGGAGAACTAGAAGAACAAAATGTACGAGGTATCTACAAGGAGATGTGCTAGATTAACCAGAGAAGTTCGTTGGATCGACATAACAATAAGTAACTTGCCCACCTTTTATGGTCTAAATGATTTAGAATATTTCTTGTTGGAATTTGAAGAAAGTGTACCAACACAACAAAGATTGTTGGCACTAGATGAGGCCTTGAAAGTAACTCCAACAAGGTGGTGGGGGACACACAAATACAACATTACAGACTGGGTACAATGTCATACTTTGATGACAGTGCGGTTCTCAACGCAAGTAGAAGGCTGCAAAGTTAGATACACAGGTCGGAGCTACCCGAAATACCATGTGCGAAGTTGCGAGGAAGCCTGGAGAAGCATTCCTCAAGAGAAGTGGGTGCATAAATTCATCAACACACTGGACACAACCCCTATCAATTGGTACCTTCAAGAATAATTGTGCCTCATCACTACAGATTAGGAAGGTATGACCCAAAAATTTGTAAATACCTTCTTATTTGAAAGCCGATATCCTACAGTGGATCAAGTATTATAGATTGTAAGACAGAAAGTGTTCGAGGAGGCACCTAGCTTCCCTTTGGAGCAAGAAGAGGATGAATGGACTGCACCTCTTCAGAAACTGCAAGGTTGTTACAACATCAATGTTGATGAAGACGTTGATCCTAGGAAGGTGAACATCTCTGAAACAGAAGGCAAAAGAGACATAGAAGGACCAGGAGTTGAGCTACCTTTCATTGGAAAGCCGATCAAGATCAAGAAAGTCAATATTGGAACAGAGCAAACACCGAAGCTTGCCAATGTTGGAGACTATTGGGATGATGCCACTATTGAGAAGATCACAGAGTTGCTACATGAATATCAAGAATTGTTTCCAACCAAGTTCACTGATACAAAGGGAATTAAAGGGCCTTTGGGAGAGATGAGGATCCCTTTGAAACCAGATGCCAAACTAGTCAAACAGAGACCTTATAGATTGAACCCTAAATATAAGGAAAAAGTAAAGATTGATTCAAAATGGATTATCCCTATGGTAGTACAAGACAAAAAGAAAGGAGAGATCAGGATCTGCATAGATCTCAAGAAGTTGAATGATGCTTGTTTGCATGACCCATTCACTACACCATTTACTGACGAAGTGTTAGACAATGTAGGAGGAGAGGAGGTATATTCTTTTACAGATGGATTTTCAAGATACCATTAGATCCGGATTGCCAAGGAAGATCACAATAAGACCACATTTTCAATAGAATGGGGATCCTTCCAGTATATAGTGATGCCATTTGTTTTGAAGAATGCACCAGCCATCTTTTCTAGGGTGGTGGTCGAAGCGTTTAAAGAGTTTTTACATAAATTTCTAGAAGCATACTTTGATGACTGGACTGTTTTTAGTTTATTGAAAAATCACATTGAATGTCTAAGGCTAATGTTGGACAAGTGTAGGTAGTGTCAGATTTCCTTAAACCTAAATAAATGCATCTTCTTTTCACCATTTGGAGTGTTGTTAGGTCATATTGTATGCAAGTAGGTATTGTTGGTAGACCCATCTAAAATTGCCATTATAGTTGATCTGCCCCCTCCTACTTCAGTCAAATAGTTGTGCACTGTGCTGGGACATATTGGATAATATAGGAAGTTCATTAAAGTCTATGCAAATATTATTGCACCCATGGAGAATATTTTGAAGAAAGACTGTCAGTTTCATTGGACAGAAGAGTGCCAGCAGAGCTTCGACACACTGAAACATAAAATGGTTACTGCGCCTATTATGGATTTTCAAGATTGGAGCAAGGAATTCCACGTACATGTCGATGCATATTTTATTTCATTAGGATCTATGTTAGCACAACCAGGAGCTAGAGACATCGACCACCCGTTAGCCTTTGCTAGCAGAAATCTATCAACGGATGAGAATAATTACACTACTACTGAGAGAGAAGGGTTAGCCATGGTGTATGCGCTACAGAAGTTTCACCACTACTTGTTGGGAGGACACTTTAAAATGTTTACTGATCAATCTATGTTGAAATACCTAGTCAATAAGCCAGTGTTGGGGGGAAGGATATGCAGATGGCTTCTGTTATTTCAGGAATACAATTTTGAGATCGTGGTAAAACTAGGAAGGATGAACAAAGGACCTGACCACTTATCGAGGTTGGAACATGGAGAGGAACCTACTAGTCTAGAGGATACACTGTCAGATGCACAGTTGATGGCCATTAGAAATATTGATGAACACTTCGTAGAGATAGTCCACTTACTGTCAATAGGAATGGTACCTAGTGAATATACAATCACCCAGAAGAAACAGCTAGTAGTGCACGATGCAGACTTTTCACTCATAACTGGACATCTATACAAGATGGGACCTAATGAGATATTAAGGAGGTGTGTTATGGAGGTAGAGAGATTGTTGATCCTCGTCGAAGCTCATGAAGGCATCGTAGAAGGACACTACGCAGGGAAATCAACTACGCAGAAGGTTCTTAGAGCTGACCTTTGGTGGCCTACTCTACACAGAGATGCTAAGGACTATTACAAAGCCTGTGATGCATGTCAAAGATTTGGGAAACCGTCTAGAAGAGATGAAATGCCTTTATCACCATAGATGACCCTACAATCATTTGAGAAATGATCTATTGACTTTGTAGGACCTATAAACCCACCAGAAAATCACACAGGAGCAAGGTACATAATCACTGCGACGGGGTACTTGACTAGATGGGACAAATAAAGAGTAGTTAAGGACTGTAGTGAAACTACAGTTGCGTGCTTCATATTTGATGACATCATAACTAGGTTTGGATGCTCAAAGACCCTTATGAGCGATCAAGGCACACATTTCATCAATAAGACAGTTGAAGCCTTGACTGAGGAATTTGCAGTCCATCATCAGAAGAGCACGCCTTACCATCCACAAGCGAATGGGACAGTTAAATCATTCAACAATATCTTGGAGACAGCGTTGATGAAGATATGCAATGTGAACAGGGATGACTTGGATTTAAGAGTACCAGCAGTACTATGGGCCTATAGAACCACTTGCAAGAATCTAACAACGCAAACCCCTTTTAAGTTGGTTTATGGTCTAGAAGTCGTTGTCCCAATGGAATATTTGGTACCAAGCCTAAGAATTGTTTCCTTTATAGATATGGATGACACTGGCGCTATGCAAGAGAGGCTTGTGAAGTTGGTCGAACTAGAAGAAGATAGATTTATTATAGGATTCCATCAGCAAGTATAGAAGGAAAGAGAGAAGGCCTACCATGAAAGACACATCAAGAAGAAGGTATTTAAGCAAGGTGATTTGGTATTGGTGTATGACAGTAAGTTCATGAAACATCCAGGGAAGTTCATAACGCATTGGCTCGGACCATACGAGATTTCCTATGTTACGAAAGGAGGAGTTGTGCAACTGAAGACTTTGAATGGAGAATGGAAGGAAGGGTTGGTGAACAGGATCCAGTTGAAATTGTATTATGACAACTATATGCCTTGCAACTCTCAGTAAAAGAAAAAGGAAAAGGGTCTAGGTACCAGGTGCAGTTGAAACTGGGTACCAAACATAGAAAAGACAATATGCACAAGGAAGGAAGGAAGGGAGGCATGGAGCAGAAAGCAAAGGTTTTCCTATGCAGTCTGAAGTCATAGTAAAACATAAGGATTAGATCTGAAGTGCCTCGGGATGAGTCACAGGTGAGTGTTGGGGAGTTGTTGGCCCTTGGTTATGGAAGCAATCAAAGATCAAGGAAGAAAGGGAGAAATGTGAACTGCGCGGAAGACACAGTGATTGAGACTGGGTCAAAGTGAGCAGAAGAGTAGAAAGATGGAGTGAAGTAAGAGAAATAAAGCCATTGGACAATGAGATCGAGGATGATAGATTAGAAAGGAAGACGAATCATGGACAACTCAACAAGCATAAAAATCCACCATTGGATGCTTTGGAGCACCGGGCGGGAAGGAAGGAAAGATAGGTTGGTTGTTATAGAAAGATTTGCCTCACCATTTCTATCTTGCACAGAGGGCCTTTTTCCATTTCCCTATGCAGACTTATCATCCCTTTTTGATGAATCCAGAGATAAAAATATACATTTTTCCACATATATGCTCCCTATCAGTTATGCAATATGCGTATATGCTGGCTTCTCCACTACAGCCAACGTACATCGGGATTTGTGCCAGAAAATACAAAATGAGGTCGGGTTTCCATGTCACAAAAGAAGATCTCTGGTCCTTGGCCTTCCATATACTAGAAATGTTTTGACTTGGCCCTTCAGTTGCATTCTAAAGGCTATAAGAGCACAATTTCGAGCTATGGACAAGAGGAGAAAGCATTCAACTTTGAGAGCAAAGTTACTCTAGAGAAATTACTTCATATTGAATCTGCATCCCTTTGTCCCTCAAGTCTAAACACAGTGTTCAGCCCCCAAGCTCTCTCCCTATTGTTGAGAGGACCCCATTGCCTCTTCCCTATGAGCTTGCCTTTGGTGGAGGATTGAAGTGGTGGAGACCCAATTGGAAGGAACTTATTTTCTTGGTTTTGAACTGTGCCGACACAGAAGTCTGTAATGTTGTCACTTTTGTTGATCAATTATTAATAGAAATACTCCTTTCCCATCCTATTGGTATCTTGCAAATATATGATTATTATCCATGGGCATGTTTGTAATGTTTATTAATGTATTATGCTATCTGATGTGCTAACCCCTTTTGTATCATCACTATGTACTTGCTCTACTTGTTTGTTAAGAACTCCTTGCAGGTATAAAGATTTGGGTCAAAGTGCTCAATGGTGGAACATCATCAAATGTTGGATCGAGGTAGGCCTCTTTCTTATATTGCACATTAGTCTATATAGAATATGTTGGAATTGAGTTGATTTCTGCAGTCATACCTATTTGTTGTGGTTTACCCTTGGCCATAGAGAGTTTTTCCCTTGTAACAAAAGTGACGACTCCACTGGGGAGAGATCTTCCTTCTAAGGGTTGAAGTACTTGTTCTTCTTCAACTACTATTTTTCCTTTGTATTTCTTGTTGTATCACTGCTTGATAGATTATGTTCACTCTGAGTCTGAGTTTTCATCCTTTTGCCCTTGCTTGGCCTTGTTTTAAAGCATATACACCCATTTTGCCTTCACAGTCATGTATACACGCTTGTTGCCTCACTGCAAGGAGTGTATATACGCTTTGTTCTCCTAAAAAGTTGTGTATACCACTTCCCCTTGCTTGTTTGCTTGGTTTAGTGATTATTAGGAGGGATTTGAAGATTGTTGAGGCTTCTTAGGTCTCTATAGTGCATGTTGAGATTATCTAGGATGATAGGAAACATGTTTGGAGTTGAATTTTTGGGCGAAGTCTTTCTCTTTGTTTTCCATTTTTGATTTGGCATTTCCGTCTTGGAATCTTTATCATTAGCTTAGCACATTTAGTGAAAGATTGCATTTTACTTATGAATTGCAGAGTTGAAATTGAAGAATGCATTGTTCTTATTAGCATATCATTCATTGAAAAGTTAAATATAGTCTTCGCATTATATCCGTATTTATTTTCTTCCAGATTCATAACACCATGAGTTTCACTTCCATACCCTTTTGAGTAACCATGGCCAGTAAAATTTACGCTTTAAACTAAAATTGATTAGTCATAATTTTATTTTTAGGGTGCACAAACTAGCCTAGGATTTAGTGCCTTGGAATAAGATCTTGTAAGTAAACTTCTCCAAGGCAGTTAAATCAACATATGTGTCTAAGACAAGAAGTTGATAATTCCATTGTATAATTGGTAATATCAAGAGGCTCCGCTCACACCAGAGTTAATCACGAGGTTGCGCGAAGTTAGTTGAAGGGATAACCCCCGAATACTCACCTAGCGTCAGGGATATTTATGTGGATTTATTCGTATTTGGGGATCTTGCTAGTACTCATACCTCTGTGAGAGGCAGTTCTTTCAAGGTTTCGGGCTTTGCTACCCTGCCCATAAGGTGATCCGAACTTACAAATGCTCGCTTATGCATCGGTTATACAGTGGTTTTGTAACACCCTGTTTCCCCCAGATTGTAAATACAACTGAACTGGCCAAGGACTATGGCAAAACTCATAAGTATGAATATGTGTTGTAAATGGACCTGCAGGAAGAGGTCAATGAATGTAAATGATAGTTTGAATTTATTGCAGAACTGCTGAGAGGGGATGTGCGGAAAAGAGACC
>SNQJ01S0000112.1:135941-148605 GCA_010110895.2 Picea sitchensis
CAACGAGAAATTGGGATCGTAAATCCCAAGACCCAAAAGAACAAATCTGGACCGTTAGATCTCGGTTCACATTACCCGACAGCCGTTGGATCCGGAGAAGCTGCGCAGGGGTTAATCGTAGGGGTACACGCGCGAGGAAGTGATTTGAGCCATTAGATCTGGAGTAGAAATCTCGTAAACCGTTGGATCGGGAAGAGTTGCACCGAAGCTAAACTCTAGTGTGCAGAGGAAGAGTCCTAGCCATTGATCTCGGCAGGACACGTGTCGGCATTCTGGGAGGTATCGAGATTTCACTCATCGGAGATTTTAGGAGTGTAGAACCGTTGCACAATGAAATCGCGATACGCGATTTCCCGATTAAATCTGGACCGTCCATTATGCGTGACGCGTGTCAGGAGATCCGAAAGGGAATCGGGATATTTGCCATCGGGAAATCGGCATTCCCGTGGACAAGTACTCGGGGAAATCCAAGTGAAAACCCCGACAAGATCTGAGCCGTCCAACAACAGGGACACGTGGCAGAGGAGCCCAGAGAGTCGGAGTTCAGCATATCGGGGTTTTGAATACATAGAACTCTTGCCATCCGGAAATCGCGATCTGCAATTTACCGATAGGATCTGGGTCGTCCATCTGAGCGACAGGTGTCGGAGATCAAGGCGCTATCGGAGTTTTTTTCATCGAAATTTTCGATGGTAAGGAAATCGTGCAAGAGGAAATCGCGATCCGCGATTTCTCGATGAGATCTGAGCCGTCCATGACGAGGACGCATGTCAAAAGATCCTGAGGGATCGGGGTTCGGCAATTCAGGAATCTCGACGACAAGAAACTCACGACAGGAGGAGTCGCGAAATCCTGAAACGCGACGGTTCCCTAGTCATAGCACTCCAGTGGAGGACAGGTGTCACTCCACGACATCATAAGGAGTGTGGGCCATAGGTACCAGAACAAGGGACAGATGTCAAAATATCAAGCTTGGTCGTGAGTCCACGCCAAGTGGCATCGGAGATCGGGGAATCGGAATTTACGAAGGCTTGTGCATCGCGACATCATAAACCCCGAAACCCCGATGGGTAGCTATAGAACCGCGGACATATGGTAGTAGGTCACCTGAGAACGGAGCTAGCCTAGAGGGCTAATGCGTTAGAGACATATCGGGGGTCGGAGGATCGCGGGTTCCGAGGACTCGTGAATTGCGACATCAGAAAACCCGAAACTCCGATAGGAGTTGCCCCGAGAGGAAGTAAGACCACGGCCGTAAAGGCAGTGAACCACAGGCTTGGCCTGGGGAGCTAATGCGTGAGGAGCGCGAGTCATGGGGGTGAATGAGTTTGACATTAGAAACCCCGAATCCCGATATTTAACCAGGGGTTGGCATTTCGCAAATGTCGATGTTCTAGAGATTTCTCACTTATGGGAGATTAATCCAAAGTTTTTTTTTTTAAATTATGATAGTGGGTGTGTTACAAAGNCCGGAGAAGCTGCGCAGGGGTTAAGCGCAGGGGTAGACGCGCGAGGAAGTGATTTGAGCCATTAGATCTGGAGTAGAAATCCCGTAAACCGTTGGATCGGGAAGAGTTGCACTGAAGCTAAACTCTAGTGTGCAGAGGAAGAGTCCTAGCCATTGATCTCGGCAGGACACGTGTCGGCATGCTGGGAGGTATCGAGATTTCACTCATCGGGGATTTTAGGAGTGTAGAACCGTTGCACAATGAAATCGCGATACGCGATTTCTCGATTGAATCTGGATCGTCCTTTATGCGTGACGCGTGTCAAGAGATCCGGAAGGGAATCGGGATATTTTCCATCGGGAAATTGGCATTCCCGTGGACAAGTACTCGGGGCAATCCAAGTGAAAACCCCGACAAGATCTGAGCCGTCCAACAACAGGGACACGTGGCAGAGGAGCCCAGAGAGTCGGAGTTCGGCATATCGGGGTTTTTAATACATAGAACTCTTGCCATCCGGAAATCACGATCCGCGATTTACTGATAGGATCTGGGTCGTCCATCTGAGGGACAGGTGTCAGAGATCAAGGCGCTATCGGAGTTTTGTTCATCGAAATTTTTGATGGTAAGGAAATCGTGCAACAGGAAATCGCGATCCGCGATTTCCCGATGAGATTTGAGTCGTCCATGACGAGGACGCGTGTCAGAAGATCCTGAGGGATCGGGGTTCGGCAATTCGGGAATCTCGACGATAAGAAACTCACGACAGGAGGAGTCGCGAAATCCCGAAACGCGACGGTTCCCTAGTCATAGAACTCCAGTGGAGGACAGGTGTCACTCCACGACATCATAAGGAGTGTGGGCCATAGGTACCAGAACAAGGGACAGATGTCGAAATATCAAGCTTGGTCGTGAGTCCACGCCAAGTGGCATCGGGGATCGGGGAATCGGAATTTACGAAGGCTTGTGCATCGCGACATCATAAACCCCGAAACCCTGATGGGTAGCTATAGAACCACGGACATATGGTAGTAGGTCACCTGAGAACGGAGCTAGCCTAGAGGGCTAATGCGTTAGAGACATATCGGGGGTCGGAGGATCGCGGGTTCCGAGGACTCGTGAATTGCGACATCAGAAAACCCGAAACTCCGATAGGAGTTGCCCCGAGAGGAAGTAAGACCACGGCCGTAAAGGCAGTGAACCACAGGCTTGGCCTGGGGAGCTAATGCATGAGGAGCGCGAGTCATGGGGGTGAATGAGTTTGACATTAGAAACCCCGAATCCCGATATTTAACCAGGGGTTGGCATTTCGCAAATGCCGATGTTCTGGAGATTTCTCACTTATGGGAGATTAATCCAAAGTTTTTTTTTTAAATTATGATAGTGGGTGTGTTATAGGTTTATTATTTGTTTGACTTAGGTATCTCATAGGTTACTTGCATGGGTTATTCTACTTGTATCTTGAGTCAGATAGAATTCGAACAACACACAGCCTTTATGGAGGATTACCTCTCCGGGGGGATCTAACCAACTAGTTGTTAAGCCTATGAGGGCCCTTATAACTGATTATGTTACCTCCAAACTTTAGCAGGGATTCTCAGGGCCCTCTTGAACGAGACATACCTTCTTTAGCGAGGGAGGAGACTCAACCACTTTAGCCCGTTTGCATGCATATTGGTCGTTGACTTTTTGGTATGCTCTTTGACTACTAGTCGACCTTAGGCGTCTATTTTTCTTTTCATCATTATGGATAGTGGAGCTTCTTTTCCTCCCTCATTCATTTTTACCCACCCCATGATACCTGCTAATTTCATGGGGATGGACCCTTCCATTTTTTACAATGGTATGCAGAACTACAACGCTCAATCTGCACCTTGGGTCCCTAGCCATTTTTCTGACGATATGCCTTCCCCCGTGCAACCCTCTCCCTGGACCACATATATGAATCCTAGCATTGGACCTGGGGCACCATGGCTATGATGCCTACGTCTTTGTTTCATATGAGTCGTGTCCCCATGGGAGGTTGGAACCTTCCCCCCTATGGATCCAATACTAGCTATGCTCTTTCAGGAGCCAGTACTCAGATGGGTGCCTATACCGCTTATTACACCCCACCCATGTATCTTTCATCCGCCATGTCAGTTCCTTTGAACACTTTTTCTATGACAGGTCCTCAATTACCACCAGGTCTTTCATATGGAGAGAACCATTTTTACTGTTCGGGCTACCCTCTTTATGGGACCCCTTCACAAGCGGGCAACATATATCCTCACTCGAATAATCCTTATCCTACCTCGGTCTCTTCACAGACCTCAGTGACGATGCCCGTCCAAACATCTTCGGACCATTTTGGCATTAACCAACACCTTTCTAGGCTAGGGCAAGAGGTATACCAAAATCCTACCTGGCTTGCAATTTTTTAGAATCAATATTTCCCCAGACCGTGGAATCAAATGCCACCATATATCGCCAGCCCAGTCATTGTCAGTCATAATGGTGCTCCATCGCCAACCTCTGCCAGTCATGTCGGAGATGGGTCAACTTCTTCTACAAACTACGTCGACGGATTTCCCCCAACCTCTACCAATTATGTTCGGGGAAACATTCTTTTTTCCCCGAATCATAGCCATGCCACGTCTCCCGCTTCTATTCATCATACAGGAGACGACTCTCTTTCATCTGCTAGTTACATCGAGAAGCCTAGATGCCTTAGATGTAAGCCTAAATTATTTTGTAGGACTTGCGAAGGAAGTCACCTTACTTGTTTGTGTCCAATTACTATTGAGATACCAAAAGCGTGGGGCTCACCTAAGAGCCCTTCAGATTCTGAGGCATTCGTGGTTTCTCTTCACACCACTTCTCCCTTGATCATCTTGGTGGTTCCACCGACGCAATATTCTCCTAACCACATCCCCTTTGTTAAGGGTGAAGTGTATCTTTCCCCCGATACTATGCATCCTCTTCAGCCTATAATTGAAGAAGTGGCCACACCAGTGCAATATCTGGTCAACCCTACTCTCCCTAAAGAGAATGATGCACCTTTCAGTCATGTCATCAACATTTCAAATCCTCCCCCTTCTAAATGATAGACATTTATTCTTCCCCTGAATGATCTCCCTCCAAGTCCTGACGAGGTTCCTTTCGATTGGGACGACCTGATGCGACATCCCATTCCCCCCCCTATATCTTTTCCATTAAGAGACATTATTTTAACCATCATGGAGACTGTATCCTTTGTTAGCACCTTCTCCTCCTTGACTTGGAAAGCCTTGGGTTTTCCCAAGCTCTTGTCAGCTATCCGCAAGGTACTGACTTTCGAAAGAAGGTCAGGACGGGAGCCTTGGTCTCCCCCTTTACATGTTGATTAAGACTGAAAAACGAGTCTCAGTTAAGCTCTTTTCTAACTCGTCTAAAAAATGGAAAGATCGTCGAGTAATTTTTCCCTTTCACACACGTTAAAGTTGGACTTGAAAGGTCATGAGTCTTAGTTAATCTCTTTTCCGACTCGCTATCAAAAATAGAAAATATTGTCAAGTGAACTTGTCTTTTTCACACTAGTAAATTGGATTTGAAAATATGTCTATTTGGCACAAGTTTACCCACTTTTCACACCAAGTAGACTAAAAAATATAAAAAAGGACATTTTTTGGTGTTAATTTGTGATTGCATCTCATGCCCTCGCTTGCAGTATTGAGCCTTTAGTTGGTTCTCGCTTTGCGTTATAAACCATTGCCTAAGCAGTTTGCATCCTCAACCAAGCAGAGCCTTGTTTATATCCTTCATAATTTGACACCCTATACCCTGGAGGGAACATCACCCCGAGTTTCCATCTCCCACATGAATTTCCTTTCATTAATCATAGGTACATTCCACTGCTAGAACTAGTTTTGCTTACTTGCGACACTCGTTCCCTCCTCTGTATCATAGCATTCATTTTTTATGAAAAAAAAAGGACGGGCGGGAAGGGAGTACTATATTTTAATTGGTAGTAGTCGTGTCACCTTTGAACAGAGCAAAAAGTTATTGAGTCCTTGTGTCATCATAATTTTGGTTTTAGCATGGCCTTAGGAAGTTGATCTCGCTACAAAGTCTTCTCTACCAACTGGTTGCTCTTCCAGTCTCTATAGAGAACGTTATTGATGCCTCCTGCATCTAATTGTCACATCATTAAGTCTATGCTACCGGAGTCCACCATATGTCTCATGCTTTTGTTCAAAGGAAGTCTATCAACCTGTGTCGGCCACTCCTCAGAAATATTGACTTTGCATGTCATTCATACCCTCAGTTTGTCTCAGAATCACATGATACTTTGGTATTAGCATGCACCCTAGCCCTAATTTCATCATTGGTAGGTCACCTTGAACCTAGTAATCAACACTTCATCATTGGTCGTTGATTGGGTGGTTTCCCTTGTGTTCGACGGCAAGACATCTATTCACACTTTGGGATGTGTGCAATGTCTTGGATACCATTATCCTTATTGGTGGTTTCCTCGCCTTTGTCAGTAGTTTTTCATCATTGGCTGCTATTCAGAGGGTCTTTTTCGTGTACCGTTGCATTTGGCACCCGTGAAATACGCACAGGGTTGTTGGTTAGTGAAAATGTTCTTCGTCTGATCTCCACCAAATCATGAAGCTCTTGCTTTGTTCCTCGTGCTGATTGATGAGAGATGCCTCAATGCTCTCCTTTCAGCAGGTCTATTTCCATCGACTTCAGCTCATTTATTCTGGATATGGGACCTAGAGTTGTTTGAGTACCTTGAGTCTTGCAGTCATTAGTGGCAGTCTCTCTCATCATTGACAGATGGGAATACATCAATGTCTCCTGATGAATGGATTTCTCAGGTGTTCGACATCGACTCCTTTTTCACACTTGTAGGAATGTACTCGGTGCCTTGATACCTACTTTCATTATTGGTAGGTTGTCTCGTGTTTGTTAACGGTATACCTCAATGACCGATAATCAAACGATGTCTCATTGTGTTCGACCTCAACTCCTTTATTCACATGATGTAGACTTGCACCTTTGGCAGATAGTGTAGAAGACTTGAAGACATCATTATGTGGCTGCAGCTTTCCTGAGTTATTGCTTCCCCGTCATTGGACCAATACCTATTTGACTTCAGTCATCATGGGAGATCATATTGTACTTTGTGGTATACAAATATCTTTAGAGTGATTTTGAGACTGGCTTCACTAGGCCATGTTCATGACTATGACATCTTTTAGCATGTAACCACATTTGTATTTGCCTATTCATGGCCATGAACACTTGTTTGGTATATTTTCCACATGGATCTCCATTGTATTCTTGGAATCCATGTATGCAAAGTCAGTACATAATGTAATGAGTAATTGAGTTTTTCCATCTGGTTCTCTACCACTCCACTTATGGTTTATTTATAATGTATTTAGGCCATCGCAGATACTCCTCTGATCTCACACATTAGGGGGCATCGGTTATACCAAGATTTGCCTCACCATTTATATCTTGCACAGAGGGCCTTTTTCCATTTCCCTGTGCAAACTTATCATCCCTTTTTGATGAATCCAGAGCTAAAAATATACATTTTTCCACATATACGCTCCCTATCAATTATGCAAGATGCGTATACACTAGCTTCTCCACTACAACCCGCGTACATCGGGATTTGTGCCAAAAAATACAAAATGAGGTCAGTTTTCCATGTCACGACAAAAGATCTCTGATCCTTGGCCTTCCATATACTAGAAACGTTCTGAATCGGCCCTTCAATTGCATTCTGAAGGCTATAAGAGACAATTTCGAGCTATGGAAAAGAGGAGAAAGCATTCAACTTTTAGAGCAAAGTTACTCTAGAGAAATTACTTCATATTGAGTTTGCATCCCTTTGTCCCTCAAGTCTGAACACAATGTTCAGACCCCAAGCTCTTTCCCTATTGTTGAGAGGACCTAATTGGCTCTTTCCTATGAGCTTGCCTTTGGTGGAGACCCAGTTGGAAGGAACTTGGTTTCTTGGTTTCGAACCGTGTCGACACGGAAGTCTGTAATGTTGTCACTTTTGTTGATCAATTATTAATAGAAATACTCCTTTCCCATCCTATTGGTATCTTGCAAATATATGATTATTATCCATGGGCGTGTTTGTAATGTTTATTAATGGATTATGCTATCTGATGTGCTAACCCCTTTTGTATCATCACTATGTACTTGCTCTACTTGTTTGTTAAGAACTCCTTGAAGGTATAAAGCTTTGGGTCAAAGTGCTCAACGGTGGAACATCATCAAACGTTGGATCGAGGTAGGCCTCTTTTTTATATTGCACATTAGTTTATATAGAATATGTTGGAATTGAGTTGATTTCTGCAGTCATACCTGTCTGTTGTGGTTTACCCTTGGCCATAGAGAGTTTTTCCCTTGTAACACTAGCGAAGCCCTAAAAACATGGGTCAAGATGACCTAGGGTTTTAGACACCTAGGGTTTTGGTATCTAGGGTTTTGACACTTAGGTCTCGGCCTAAGGTTGTCGGTGAACTGTTTTAATGTATAAATAGAGGTCTAAAGGACCTAGGATGGGTGGTTGGTATTGTCGTTCTAGTTTTTTTATTGGCATGAGAGATTATTGTTGTGTGAGAGAGAAGTGTTGAGTGTGAGAGCCTTTTGGTATTGTAATATCTTCAGCTGGGTGCGAATATCAACCCTGCAACTGGGTGTGGAGGGAAGGGAGAGATAGAGAGGAGAAGAAAGAAGATCTGCTAGCTAAGAGTGCAGATAGAAATGTATGATTTCATTCAATATATTGTCAAGCATAGTTTTTTGGATGTATCCCTAGAGAGAGGGTGAACCATGTATATCTTGTGTTAAGTGTGATTGATTCTCTCTTCTTTTCCATTTGATATAATGTTATTGTATTACTGTGTTATATCTGATAGATAGTTGTGTGGAGTAGATCTAAGCTAGTAAGTTATATATAAATGTTGTATTGTTCTTGTATTGGATCCACTTGATATCCCCTTTGGTTGTAGACATCTCTATCCTGCAACCCCCTCATAGCTACTTCGGGTGAGACTGCATCTGCCTTGCAGGTGTTGCCAAAAGGGCCAGTAGCTAGGTCTTGTTGGTGCACTCTTGTAGTTGAACCCTGGGTCTGCCCATATGCCAACATGTATTTAAGTGGGTTTTTAGATGCTTACAATGGACTGTAGACACCCATAGAAGCATGTTTGTTCTTTTGGACTCATATCCCTAGCTTGGGTGTGGCTTGTTGTAGAGAGAATTGGTGAAATAGAGCCTACAATTGATAGGAATGTCCTTTGTCTACAACCAGTTGTGTAAAATGTTTTGAAAGATAAGTTGTTTTTATCATTGTCTTATTTACTAATTAATGCTATGGATAGATGTTGCACTTACTTTGTAATTTATATGTATGAATGATGTTGTGTGTGTGTGTGTTTTGTGCATGTTTAAATGGATGCATTCATGTTTTTTAATTATTCATGATAATAGCATGCATGTATGTCATGTTGTTTATATTTTTTCATTTGAATCAATATGATAATCCAATTTGGTAGTAATGGGACCCAACAAGGAAGTTTGGTATGTTACAAAAGAACATAGAAACTTGGAAAATGTTTACCAAACTCTTCAAAATAATCATTTCCTAAGATCTTTCCAGAACATCCTCTCTTTAAATTACAAATTCATTCAAGGTTAATATTAACCATAATAATACCCTATTCTAACAAAATAGTGATGTTAAAGTCTTCATGTTTATCACAATCCACACTTATTTTGAAGTCAATAGCTTTAGTTGTGAAGAAGAAGATGAAGATTTTTAATGAGGAATAAAATCCCACCATAGGTATATACGAATTATGAAAGATATTAGACTATAACATCATGTCGTAACAACTACAATACAAATATGGTCCATAAGGAATGAATCCAAAACTATCATTGATGTTAGTGTTGAAGTGAGGGAGAATGTTATCACATTAACTTAGGGATGTACACTCCAAATCCAGTGCCTAGATTGGAAATATTTTGGTGTTGGTAATTCTTTATAAGCCATATCCATATCAAAAAAATTATTTATGTGGGATTATTCACACAAACAAACATATACACAGCTAATGGTGATGTTAGCACACACACCAACACAATTTATAAAAAAAGTATTAATGTCAAACAAAAAAAAACATAGAGATATTCCATTATAGCAAGATAGATTATAACATCATTTATGAATAATAAATGCAAGCAAAATATGACCCATAAGGGTTGGAATCAAAATTACTAAACTGAGGTGAGGGATGAATCCACCTAGGGACTTGCACACCAAAGCAAACTTCTAGATTAATTGATATTTTGGTACAAGTAATGCATTAGAAATCATCTCTACACTACAATTGTTATATAAGTGAGATTATTAGGTACACACTACCCCAATAATCATTTTAATGTGCACACATATTTTAGAAGAAAATATTAATGTCGATTGAAATCCTAACATGGGGATATGCATCTATAGAAGATAGTGGCCTATAACATCACATGGATAATAACACAAGCCAAAGATATCCCATAAGGCTTGAAATTGAAACTACCAATTTTGATAGTACTAGAATTAGAGAGGATGTTATCACATCCATAGAAAGACTTGTATCGTAAAATAAATTCTAGATTGGTAAACATTTTGGTGTAGGTCATTTCTTATAAGTTGTATTTTTCTTCAAATTGTTAAGTACATTGGATTATGCACAACACATACCCCCAATGATGATATTAACATGTATACATAGGATTTAGAAGAGTAGTATTAATGTAGAATGAAATAACAACATAGGGATATGACATTATAGTATGATAACAACTAAAATCATTCTCACAAATACTAAAATGCATCTAGTTAGAAAGGTATCATGGGAAGCCCACTACTAGTAGTGTGGGAGTGTAGTGAACCCATTACTACATGGAAAAATTTTATTAAAGAAATGCATGACAAGTTATACCCATTGAGAATAACAATGCATGAGATGATAGAAATTGTTCAATCATGATGTTCAATTAGTTAATGAAATGATAAGTATTAGAGTAGAATACATCAATATATCAACATATTTTTTAGTTTTAACAAACAAAGCCTCAAGCTATCCCACTTCCCTCTAGAACTTCAACACATGCTAGCTAGGAAATACAAATGTTGGGATTCCATGGAATTATCAACTATAGAAAAATTCCCTTAATTAAAACCAATATAATTACATACAATCACAGTTATCTATTAATTCATGGTTTTATCTTTTACAACTCAAATTTAGCATACAATTTTATGGAAGTTAAATTGTCTATTAATTGGATGGAAATCTTCTTTGAATTCCCCTATCTACTTGAATATTCAAATTAGAACAACAATAATCACCATAATCATTAACTTTCACGTAAAGGTAAGTGATTAATTGCATGGCATGAAGGGTTCGCATATTTTTTCATGCACTAATCCCTCCCAACGGTAATTAAACATAATTATATAATAATTAGGGGCATAATAAAGTTTTATAATACATTGGGTTAGCTCCCTTACTAAGGATATTTATTTAGCTAACTAAGCCCTCTTGTCTTTCCCCTCTTATGTAGTCATATCCCACCTTCCTTCTATCCTCCTCTTTTCTATTCCATAGAAAAAAATCTTCTTATATTCATAGAATATACATGTTACAAACTTACAAAACTTCCTTAAGAGGCTTTCATCCAGACAATCACAAAAAAATCCTATAACTGCAACCGCCTATTTTTTCTATTAGTTGGCAAAGAATTCAGTACTTTATGGATTTTCCTTGCACCTTTTCTAACCTTTCCTTTGAAGAGTTACAACCAAAATTCCATTTATTTTGTTTAAGTGCCTTCAAATTACTTGTAGTACCCTAAGGATCATCTTTGTAGTTGTACAGATTCTTTCGAGAGTTCATTTTCTTTTACATTTAGTTCTCTCGAGACATGTTGAAAATAAATCCATTCAAAGGATTGGAAGGAAAGTCTTATGTCTTGTGTAATATTGGCTAGGTTGATATTCTGAATAGATATTTTTCCTTTTTCCCAGTTGATCACCAGTTTAGATTCCCCCATGACTTGAAGCTTCCTCGTGTCCTTTTGTTTTTCTTTCTCTAGGAGGGTCCACAAAGCTATGACTTCATCTTTATTGTTGGAACCCCCTCCTGGAGTGTACCTGATATTAATGTAATGATTCTTGTTTAAGAATAAAACCACACTAACTCCAATTGAGGGAGGGTGTCCTTGGCTAGATCCATCAAAATATCCCCACAAGATGAAGTAATCCAGAACAGGGAAGGAGGGAACCCGCTGTTTCAGATTTTTCTTATCCTCTTTGGTTTTTGTTGCCTTTTCCAGTGTTAGGGATGTAATTACTTCTTGATTCATCCATTTATCTTTGAAAAGTGTCACATTGCAATCCCACCATAAATTTTCTATCATGATGCATGGTAGTCCTGCATACAAATTTAGCGATCTTTCTTGTATCCAGAGCTTGTAGAATTCCTCGAGAGATGGATTACTCAAATATGAACCTACTTTTAGCTTTTATTTTAAAGCCAAGGAAACCTAAAATACAAAGGGGCATGACACAAATCAATGACAAGTGGTTTCAGAGTTATGTTTGTAGAGTACACAATGTTTTGGATCATGCCATTTCCTTTTTTCCAGGTTATCCCAGGTCAGCAGTTTATTGAATAGGGTCGGCCACATTAGGATTTTACAACGCAAAGGGGCCTTGGATTTCCATAAAATCTTCCACCACCATTATGGTTGGACATTTTTCCTTTCTTCCTACTAGGATTTGTATCCTAATTTTGCTGTGAAGGAACTGTCTCTCTGGTTTCAAGACCAACCTAAGGAGTCCTCTTCATCTTGGGAGAGCATGACTATATTTTTGCATAATCATGATAGAAAAGAGTTCCATTCAACTAGAAGGGCTTCTGAGAGACTTAATAAAATCACATATTTTAGCATGCTCGTCCTTGAGGCTGAAGGAACCCAATGCACATGCCATGGAGAGAGTGTATGTTGTTGGTATGTAAGGATCAGATGAGGGGCGGGGAGAGTCTGCAGTTGTTTCCTACTCCCAACCATGGGTATTATTGTTGGGTATGTGTTATATTATTTTCATGTGTGTGTGTGGGCACGTCATATTCAACAACTGTGTCTGACGAAACCAACTTCCTTTT
>SNQJ01S0000112.1:148630-210206 GCA_010110895.2 Picea sitchensis
GGGAGATTAGTCCCCCCTGGTAATGTGCAGTGTTCGACTCCGAGTGGTAGCTCGGAGATGTTGGGGTTCAGGGAAGTGCCCCAAAAAGTGTTTTTGGCTGTTTTTTCCATTTTAGTGGATTTTGATCATTTTAGCAATTTTCTAAATTAATCACAGATTAAGGGATTAGGGTTTTAGTAGCTACAGAATACCTAAAATATTGTATATATTTTATTGTGAATGGTGAAATTAATACAATGAATACTTGAAAGGTGTGGCACCAAGGAAGGTTGGTTTCCCCCCGGTATATTGTATATCTATGTACTGTGTATGAGCCATTGATTAATTTATGTTTTTCCTAAGAATCTATATACATTTCTTTACTTCACAGTTTTAAAACTTACATGTGGTATCAGAGCTCATTTTTGGCTTCAGGGGGATGCCTTTTTGTTGAGGGTTTGGCTCGATCTTGATAGATCAAGTTTATCTTGGGTCTATGATAAACCTGGGTTCAATGGGAGTTTTTGCAATGGTGATTTGAGTGTAGAAAGAGGAATGGATAGTTCTTCTAGAATAGAGATTGAGAAGTTCAATGGTAAAAACTTTGAGCTATGGAAGCTCAATATGGAGGACCTTCTTGAAGAAAAAGAATAATGGATTGTTGTGGATCCTGGTACATATCCTACTCGTACGCAGTCTATTGGCACACAGTCTACTGGTACAAAATATTTTGGTACACAAAATACTAGTACACAACCTACTGGTATGTCGAAGGAAGATTGGGAGAATTTGGATAGAAGAGAAAGGAGTACTATTCGACTCTACCTAGAAGATTCAATGTTGTTGACTGTCTCAGGAGAATCTACAGCCAAGGAACTATGGGATAAGTTAGGGAATTTGTATCAAAAAAATTCCCTGGTAAATAAGTTGTTTATTCGAAAGAAGTTGTATCATCTTAGGATGGAATATGGAGATTCTATGACAGAACATCTAAATTCCTTCAATACTATGGTAAGTCAACTTGTCTCTGTTAATATTACGATTGCAGAAGAAGATAATTTTATTATTATTTTATGTTATTTTCCAGACTTTTGGGATAATCTAGTTGTAGCAATTAGTAGTACCACTCAACCTACATTGAATTCTGAGGATGTAGTTTCATCCTTGTTATCAGAAGAGATGAGGTAGAAACGCATGGATGGTCCGAACATAGATGCTTTATTTGTAAGAGGTCGTACCCAAGACAAGAATCCTAGTAAGTCTTCGGGGGGGGGGAGATCTAAGTCTAAAGGTATATCTAAGTCTCTAGGAAAATATTTGAGGAAATGTTGGAAGTATGGTAAAGCCTGGCATTATAAGAAAGATTGCAAGTCTAATAAGGTTGATAAACCAAAGGGATCTGATAATTTCTCTTCCATAGAGGTGAAAACCTCCACTGAAGAAGGAGGTGATGTTTACCTGACATCTACAGTTACACATGCAAACAGTGATGTATGGTTGATAGACTCAGGTGCATCATATCATATGACTCCTCACAAGGAGTGGTTCTGTGAATATGAAAAATACGATGGTGGTGATGTATTCTTAGGAGATGACTCGATAGCCAAAATCATGGGACGTGGAAGAGTTAAGTTGTTGCTAAAATATGGAACTATTATAAATCTCCCTGGGGTTCTGCACATTCCAAAACTAGCCAGGATCCTAATATATGTAAGCAAGTTGGATGATGCAGGTATGGATACTATATTGGGAAAGGGAACTTGCAAAATGGTACGAGGAGCAATGGTTTTGATGAGGAGATTTCGGTGTGGAACTATGTACAAGTTGTTGGGAAGAACTTATAATAATGGGTGTAATATTTATGTTGTCCCTTAGTAGATAAATAAAGCAGACAAGACCAATATTGTCCCTGGAAATAAGACCATGTTGTGGCATCAAAGACTGGTGCATATTGGATAAAAGGGCCTTCGAACACTACACGGTAAAGGTATGGTTGAAGGTATGTCTAATTGCACTCTGGATTTTGATTTCTGTGAACATTGAATATATGGTAAATAGAATCGAGTAAGATTCACATCTGGTGATACAAGCGCAAAGGGGATCTTAGATTTGATACACAGTTATGTATTTGTACCTGTGCATGTTCCATCACTAGGTAAATCTGTGTATTATAGTTCATTCATATATTATTTCTCAAGGAATGCGTGGATTTATTTTCTTAGAAAGAAATATGAGGTATTTGATAAATTTAAAGAGTTTAAGTCTCTGATAGAATATCAGAAAGAGAATAAAATAAAAGTATTGAGGACAAATAATGGTGGATAATTATGTGGAAATAAATTCGAAGAATTATGTAAGAAGTGTAGTATAGCAAGTCAGAATACTACTCCATACACACCTCGGTAGAATGGAGTTGCAGAAAGGATAAACATGACACTAATGGAAAAAGTAAGGAGCATTCTTAGTGGTGTCGAGTTAGGACAAGAATTATGGGTAGAGGCATTGGGTACAGCATGTTACCTGGTCAATCAATCACCCTCATCAGCACTAGATGATAAACCTCCACACAAGGTATGGACTGGTAAGAAACCCTCTCTTGAACATCTCAGAGTGTTTGGTTGTGATGCTTATGTACATGTTCCAAAGGAAAATAGGAGTAAGTTGGATAATAAAGATGAAAAATGTATCTTTATTGGCTATAAATATGGTGTGAAAGGTTATAAGCTTTGGAACCCATAAAATAAGAAGATTGTTTATAGTCGGGATGTTGTTTTTAGAGAGGTGAAAGATGTTCCCAAATAATAATTCCTACCAAGGCAAGAAGAACCTTAGAAAATAGAGTTTGATTTGAATGATGCAAAATATGAATCAACTGAAGAAGATGAAGTAGAAGAAGAAGAGCCTCATACCCTAGTATTAATGAGATCAGTGAGGGAAAGAAGGAAACCAAAAAGGTATAGTCCACCTAATTTTTGTTCTAATTTTTCTTTATCTATTACTGATGATGATCCCGGAAATGTTAGGGAAGCAGTGAATTCAGAGGATAGTAAACTCTGGAAGAAGGCCATGGTTGAAGAAATGGATGCCTTGGATAAGAATGAGGCATGGGATCTAGTTGAGTTTCCAGCTGGAAGAAGATATGTTGGTAGAAAATGGTTGTTTAAGAAGAATTTTAATGCAGAAGGAAAACTGGAGAAATACAAATCTCGATTAGTAGTAAAAGGTTATTCCCAGGTAGAGGGAATTGACTTTGGTGAGATTTTTTCTCCTGTTGCCAAGTTAACTTCTATTAGATTTATTTTATCTATTGTTGTTTCTTTTGATCTTGAAGTGGAACAGATGGATGTGAAGACAACATTCCTTCATGGGGATATCAAAGAAGAAATATACATGAAGAAGCCAGAAGGATTTGTAGTGAAGGGAAATAAATATCTCATCTGAAGCAATCACCTATGATGTGGTACCAAAATTTTGACACATACATCCTTGGATTGGAATTTGTGAGAAGCAGGGATGATCACTTTTCATATTCCAAGCAGGTTGGTAATCACTTCATTTATGTAGTTTTGTATGTTGATAACATGTTGTTGATAGGAAATAACATGGATGTTATCAAGGAGGTGAAATCGTAGCTATCCTCCAAATTTGACATGAAGGATATCGGTGCTTCTAACTTCATTATGGGAATGTAGATTAATAGAGATCGTGAAAACATGAAACTCTTGTGGAATCAGATAAAATATGTTGAGATGATATTACATAGGTTTAATACACATGGAAGTAAACCAGTCAAGGTTCCTATTCCTATAGGTGTAATGTTATCTCCATTTCAGTGTCCCAAGACAGGAGAAGAAGAAGAGTACATGTCCCATGTTATGTATGTCAGTGTAGTTGGCAGCTTGATGTATGAAATGGTTTGTACTAGAACATAAATTTCACATGCAATGGGAGTTTTGAGCAGGTATATGTCAAAATCAGGGAAGGAGCATTGGACAAAAGTAAAGAGGGTCTTCAGGTATTTGCATGGCACTACCAGTTATGTATTGTGCTACCAAGGAAGACTAGGATTGGACAGAGTGTTGGACACACATGGGTTTGTTGATGCAGAATGGGATAGATATTTGGATCATAGAAGATCTACAAGTGGGTATGTGTTTAACCTATTTGTAGGAGAAACCAGTTGGATGAGAAAAAGACAGGTTGTAGTGGCACTCTCAACTACAAAAGTTTAATACATGGCAACCACTCATGCAAGCAAGGAAGAAGTATGGTTACAGATATTGTGTTCAGGTATTAGGTTGGTACAACAAGAATTGAGATTAGATTGTGATAGTCAAAGTGCAATATTCCTTGCAAAGAAACATGATTATCATTCAAAGACAAAGCATATTGATGTTCAGTATCACTTTGTGAGAGATGTGGTTGAAGAAAAGAAGGTGTCGCTGGAAAAGGTTGACACTTTGAAGAATGTTGCAGATTCATTGACAAATTATGTGAGAACAGAGAAGTTCTCTTGGTGTAGAGTAACAATGGGCATTGCTTCCCTAGATTGTTGACTATGTAATCATGTGAACCCATGTACGCAAAGAAAACAACAAGTGGGAGAATGTTGGGTATGTGTTATATTCTTTGCATGTGTGTGTGTGAGTGCGTCAGATTTGAAAATTGTGTCTGATGATCCCAAATTCATTTGTCCTTTGTGTCATGTGTGCCAGGCACTTTCCTGGGGGTGTCCCAGGGGGGCATAATTTCGCCCCCATGGTTACACACAGTGCTCGAGGCAGGCCCTGAAATTTATTTTGGGCATTTTTTTCTATTTTAGCATATTTTGTTAATTTTAGCGGTTTTCTAAATTAATCCAGGATTAAGGGATTAGGGTTTTGGTAGCTACAAAATACCTAAAATATTTTATATATTATATTGTGAATGGTGAAATTAATACAATGAATATTTGAAAGGCGTGGCACCAAGGAAGGTTGGTTTTCCCTCGGTTAAGGGTTTCCAGCGTAAATCTTTGTGTATTGTGTGTATGAGCCATTGATTAATTTATGTTTTTCTTAAGAATATTTATGCATTTCTTTACTTCATAGTTTTTAAAACTACACTTCTCACACCATGTTCTTTTTTCCGTCTCCAATTTTCCAAACCACCCATTCTCCTACCAAGGGGGCTTCTATCCTCCTCTTATATAGCTAGTGATGTACTTTCTATTAGATTTGAAGGTTAAATTACGAATTACATTTACTATCTTCTAGTCATTCATCATGTATATTCACAACACTAAAACAAGGATCAAAACTAGGGTACAATATCCCCCCCCTAGATTTTGCACTATCCTTGGTGCACATCACCATTATATACAATTCCAACAAAAATTTTACGTCAAATTTTTCAAATTAAATGAAGATATGCCTCATGTATTTCCTCCTCCAACTCCAAAATTGCTTCTTCATGGATGTAGTGGGTCCATTAGACCTTTACCTGACCTATGATTGTATTCCTAATAACAGTGGCATTCTTATCCAATATGCACATTGGTTATACTTGGGAGTCCCCTTCTAGTTCCACTTGAATGAAAGACCAATCAATGACATGGTTAGGATCATGCACATACTTTTTCAATAATGACACATGAAATACATTATTCTCTTTTATGGAAACAGACAATGCAAGCATGTCAATTATGCAACAAGTCCTATCCTATCCAACATCTCAAAAGGACCATAGTATATGATTTCCAATTTACTACATCTCCCCAACTTCAATAAACTTTTATTTCGTTTTAATTTCAAAAACACATGCTCCCCAATTTAAATTCCCTTTGTATTCTAACTTTATCTGCATGACTATTTTACCTGCCCTATGGTTCCTTTAATTTCTACTTGATTTTGACCATTTTCTCTTACATTTCTTTGAGAAATTCCAACCCGAGTACCACTCAGTCTATTGAATTCTCACAACTAACTATAGTATTACCCGTTCTACCATACAAAGCCTCAAATGGACTCATCTTCAATGAAGCATTATATAAATTATTCTAGGAAGATTATACTAAATGAAAATAATCCTCCCACTTTGATGGCTTATCCATCAAATACATTCTTAACATGTCTTTAATTACTTGATTGACTATCTCTTTTTTCCCATTTTTTTGTGGATGATGGGTTGTACCGAAGTTTATATTTGTACCAAAACCATTGAATAATAATTTCCAAAAATTTTAGGTAAACTTTGGATCTCTATCCAAAATGATTTCTTTAGGTATTCCATGCAACTTAGTAATCTCCTTCAAGTAAATCTATGTTTTATTAGTTTCCTTGTGAGCTAGCTTATCTAGAATAAAGTGAGCAACCTTGGTTAATTTTTCCACCACTACCATTATTGAATCATGTTGTCTTGTTGTCTTGGGAAACTTGGTGATAAAATCAATAGTCACCTCTTTCCATTTCCACTCTCAAATTGGTAATGGTTGTAGCTGTTGAAATCCCCTTACTCCAACATGTAGGTATCTTGTTATCTAGTGATTTCCTTACTACAAATCAGATTAGCATCTCACAAAAAAAATATACTCTCCTAGAATATTTAACTCAAATAAAGATAGCAGAAGCAATATTGGAAACCAAAAATATCAAACACAATACACAAAGATATTCTTCCCATCAACTAAGCTTATCATTCAAATAACTTCAAATATTACAAGTGCTCCCTTACTGAGAAAATGTCCCAAATAGAAAAGAGACAAAGTACATCAAAAACCTGACTTGATTGATCTGTTACAAAACCTATTTTACGATCATGTACAACAACAACGTCACTGTTACACTGATATCTACAGTGTCCTATGCCATCTTCACGATTGTAGATTTGAAACCTGCACTATCTACATGAATGCATCGTAAAACCTGCATTGTCTTCGATGGATGATCCTTTTGTTATATGGGTGTTATCTCTCTCCCTTTGGCCTAGATATCTAGATGGAATCCCTTCTCCACATATCCAAGATATCCTTTAATCACAATCCTTCATTATCCAACTCTCTCTATCTCAAGTCAATTTCTCTCGATCAATATGACAAAGTAAAGTGTCTTCCTCATTCACCCTAGCTTTGAATTTATAAGATTGAGTTATAACTTAACCCTAATATCCAAAGTGATTGACGGATGAGATTAATTCTCACCTCACTTGAGGTCAATGACTATTATTTAATTCACTAATGATAATTAAAGCATTTCCTTAAATAAAACTCAACTTACTAATTAAAAACACTTTACTTTAATAATTCATTTAATTAAAGTAAAATCAAGGATAGAAGGCTTTGGGCAATTTCCACATGTCTAGATACATAGACCTATACGGAAATAATTGTCTGATGCTACCATGCATCAACACTCCCTCTTAGTGAGGAAGGTATTCTGCGCCACTCCAAGATTGTCTCTGAAGAACAAAAAATTCCCTTTCACCAAGGGTTTTGTATGAATATATACAGCCTACTCATCTTTGGAAATATATTGAAGCTTCACTTCTCCCTTATGGAACCTATCTCGAATGAAGGGATACATGATCTCAACATTCTTGGACATGTCATGGAATACTAGATTCTCCGAGAATTTTATACAACTCTTGATTATCGTAGTATATCATCGTAAGCTCCAACTCTTGATCAAATAATCCTGTAAGAAATTTGTTGCTATCCAATATTCAAATATAGCCATACTCGTTTCTATATACTTTGCTTCTTCTAAATTGACTGCTACAGTAGTATGTTTCCTACTAAACCAAGTCATATTTGATGATCCCAAGCTAAAGAAACACCTCAAGATGCTCTTTATTTATACTACACTCCCTACCCAATCTAATTATGAGTATCCATGCAAGTCCACTCCATCTCCTATAAGATATATGAATCCATAATCCATTGTACCTCTCAAGTACCTGAGAACATGCTTTGTTCTTATCCAATGCACCTACCTAGGCTCCACCGTGAACCAAATCAAGGTGTTAAAAAAAAAACATATATCTGACTTGGTATTGACCAAAAACATCAAAGACCCTATCATCATCTTGTATATCCTAGTAGGATCCATTATCTCTAAATCTAAAGTGATCACCTTCTTCATATTGGTAACCAGGTGTATTCAACGGTCTATAGTCCTCCATCCCAAATCTCCTCAAGATCTCAACTGCATAATTCCCTTCTCCAAGGAATATCTCCCCCAATACCTACCATACCTCTAATCCTAAGAAATAATGCATCAAGCCAGTGTCCTTCATCTCTAACTCACTAGCTAAATTTTCTTTGCACCCAGCAATAAGCTCCTTTGAACGTGTGAGAAATAAATCATCAATGTACAGAACCAAGATGAGCGGATCTGTCCCAACAAGTATGAATTACAAGTTAGGATCTACCTCACTCTTGGTAAATATCATACTCTGCAAGTATCCATCAATCCTGGAATATTAAGCTCAAGGTACATGTTTGAGTTTGTACAAGGATTTATTAACCCTACACACATGAGACTCCTTCCCACTTACCTCAAATCCCTAAGGTTTCTCTATGTATACTTCCTCATCAATGATCCCATTGAGGAAAGTTTCTTTCACATCCATATGATGTATCCTCCACCTCATAATTGATGCAGTAGAAATAACAACTCGAATAGAAGAATACCTAGCAACTGGAGAAAATGTCTCCTCACAGTCCACTCCCTCTTTCTAGGGGAACCCTCTCTTTGCAAAAATTGTCTTGAACTTCTCGATGCTACCATATGCATCATTCTTGATCTTGTAGAGCCACTTGGAACTCACAATTGAATTTCCTTTCGGTATCAACACCATGTCTCAAACATCATTCTTCATAATAGAGGTGTACTCCTCTACCATGGCATCCCACCATACCTATTGATCTACTACTTCCTCAAAAATCTAATTCTTAACATCAATGACGCTACTCATAAGCTCCATATAGTTTGAAAACTTCCTCGAAGGACTGCACTCTCTAACAACACTCCTAGGAGCCTCACCAACATCCTTCAATGTGTTTAATAGCCACCTAGTTCTCCTAATAGGACTGAAAGGGGATAAATCCTCCTCCCCACCTAAATTCTGGTAACATCCCCACTATAATCCCTAGTTTAATTAATGCTTATGTGGATATAATATGTAGCTACGACCAAGTGATGTAATATGTGAATTGTATCTCTATGTTTTAAATAATAAAAAATCAATGCCAGTTGCTAACGGGACATGGAAAAGAGATGGGGGATGAATTAATATACAAGAGGGTGAGTGTCTAGGATAATGGCCAAGAGGGGTCCAAGGGAAAAATACCCATGTATATTAATTTAACCCATTTTCCTGAACTTGCTTATTGTATACGAACCTTCCCATTTCTGATTGAGTGTTCCCAAATCCAATCATTGAATACATGTAAGAGGGTAGCTGTGAGTGGTAACATTCTAGAGTTATTGGTCACATGGGGGTTGAGTACAATCATCTTGGGGAAGAGCGTGAGTCAAGAAAGGTAAGCCAGAGGGAGGAAATTGGTATTGTTGGGAGAAATTTTTTAGATTATTGAGTTTTTGTGCATGGGAAACAAGTGAGAGAAAGAAATAGAGTTGGATGTTGATGCAATCGTGGAGGGATAATTTTGGAGAAAGATGGATCAAAATTGGAGTGAATTGGAGCAGGAAAACTGAAGAGCCAGGTTGTTAGGCTTGAAGAGTGAAATCTGGGGTGATTTGCACTATAACAACAAGTGGTTGTTGTTGGTTTGCTGGTAGTTTTCCCTGGCAGCAAGTTCCCTTGAGTTCCCAACTGAGATATTCCTAGCTACATGTGCCAGAGAGACCCTGATAAATGAATGGAACATTCCTTGGGTTAACCCTGATAAACGGATGACACATCCCTTAGGTTATCCCTGATAAATGAATGGTGCATTCCTTTGGTTGGGCAAGCCGGGAGGAAGAGAGTTCGTAGAAAAATAGGGATAGTTGTAGAAGAATACCAGTTGGGTTATGAGAAATTATGAAGTAGATGAGATTTCCTAGAGTTCCCACCTGAGTGATTCCTATCCAGCCAAATGCACTAGGGGCCATGATAAACGAATGGTACATCATGAGGGACTGTGGGTAGTGAAGGGGGTGCATTCCTTGGGTAGAGCAGGTTGTGGGGAAAAGAGAAAGTTGGAGGTTTGGAACTGTTGTGATATTTATGAGTTGTGAGTGGATTGTGAGAGAGCACCCTGTTTTGTGGATTACTAGCCCTGGCTTGGGGGTGACGAGCTATTGAGATTTGGAACAATTAGTCTATGGTTGGGTGGAATGTTCATCCCAAGCAGTTGGTTGCACCATTATTGTTTTAAGATTCTTGCAGAATTGGAGATACAGAAAAGAAGACTTTATCTCCTACCTGAGAACTAGAGACATGGAGGATGCTCACTGGGTTTTCATGCATGAAGAAGAAATTGGAGGACTTCATACCAGCATGGGTAATGCTAAGACTGATTCTAATGGGAGAAGAGACAAGGAGGGGATCGTAACTATGATAACTCTGCATAGGGAAGTGCAGATCTATAGAGATAATAATGAAAGGCTTATGAAGGCTCAAGAAGAGATACTTCAGAGCTTAAACATGTTGCATAAGAAATTTAACAAGGACTCTGGCACCATGAAAGAAACTAGTGCTAGAAAAGTATCGACATCTAGATCCCATAGAAAAACTGCCTATCATAGAAATGATAGGAATCCAATAAGCATGAGAAGGTGCCATCATTCTCCAAGGAAATCCACTAGAAGAACTCATGCAAGTTCAGGGCCAGGGAGCAGCCGAAGTGTGTCTCATGTTCGAAGGCAAAGAAGAAGGCTCGAAATAAGCATATTGCAAGGTGAACTTAGGAAAATCAAGCCACCTACTTTCAATGGTGAACACCAGAAGGGTGAAGAGGTTGTGGCTTGCCTTTTGGAAATGAAGAATTTTTTCTAGCTACATGATTACCCATCTCGGGTAGAAGCTAGAGTTTCCACCTACCACTTGCAAGGAAAAGCAACCATGTGGTGGGATCATCTTAATAAAGCCAAGAACCTTGATGAGAAAAGAATCCCATGGAGGCAGTTCAAGGGATACTTCCAAGAGAAATATTTATCTCAACTTTACTATGAAAGAAATATGAAAGAGTTCTTTAAACTCAAGTTGGGAACAATGAAAATGGAGGCATAAGATAAGCAGTTCTTTGAATTGTTGAAATATGTTGACTTCATCAAGGATGAGAAAGTTAAAATCCAAAGGTTTCTAAGTGGGTTACCCTCTTTCTACAGTGATAAGATTCAATACAATAATCCCAAGACTTTGAAGGAAATCATAAGGAGAGAAAGTCATTTGTATGAGCTGAACAAAAGAAGACTTGTTTCCCAAAAATCTTGGAATGACAAGATGAAGGATAAGAAGCATCAAAGGAAGAAGGGTTTTAATTCACCCTTTTTCAAGTATAATTCCCAAGAAAATCAGCAAGGTCAAGTCACCCAAAATGAGCACAAGACTGCAAATTCATTTGGAAAAAGGTCAAGGAAGCAACCTATGCAATGTTGGGGATGTGATGGAAATAATCTATATAGGGATTTCCCTCACATAGGAAAAAGAATGAGGACTATCCACAACATTCAAGAGGATGAAACGGTGGAATACATGGGAGGAAGCATGCCAAGGATTTATGTATCTTTGGACAACAAGTAGATAGAGTATCAACTCCCCATAATTGAAGTGGAAGGTAAGATCAGTAATGAGCCCATAGCAGTTTTGAATGATTATAGAGCTATAAATAGTTACATAAATGCTAACATTGTTGAATGATTTCACTTGGCAAGAAGTAAGCATAAGAAATATTGGTTAGTTTAGTTAGCCATGGGGGATAAGAGGAAAATCAGTGAGTTCGTTAAATATTGTCTAATAGACATGAATGGACTCAATACAAAGGTGGATGTGAACATCATAGCATTAGGTTCATATGACTGTCTAATTGGCATGGATTGGTTGGAAAAACATCATGTTGTCCTAGATTGTTAAAACAAGACAATCGCATGTCTTGATGAGGAAGGTTAGCAAGGCAAGATTCAAGTCATTCCAAGAGTTTTAGTTGTTAGAGAGATTTCATCTATGCAGATGAAGAAGAGATTCAGGAAGGGATGTCAAATGTTTGCAACCCATATGGAGGAGGCATCCAAAGACAAAGTGGAAAGCATTGAAGACCATTTGGTCCTGAGATATTTTGAAGATGTTTTTAGAGGAATTCCAGGACTACCACCAAAAATATACATTGATTTCTCTATTGATTTGATGCCAAGAGACACCCCAATATCTAAGAAACCCTACATAATGGGCACACCAAAACTAAAAGAGTTGCAGATGCATCTTAAAGAGCTTTTGAAGAAGGGGTATATACACCCAAGTGTGTCACCTTGAGGAGACCCAGTTCTTTTTATGAAGAAGAAGGATGGAACCTTAAGGTTGTGTATTGATTTCAAGTAGCTTAATAAGGTTACCATAAAGAATAAGTATCTTTTTCCAGGAATTGATGATTTGTTTGACCAATTGAAAGGTGCAAGAATATTTTTGAAGATTGACTTGATATCAGGCTATCATCAAGTAAGGATAAAGGAAGAATACATCATCAAGAAAACATTCAAAACAAGATATAGGCATTATGAATTCACGGTAGTGCCATTTGGGCTATCAAATGCCCCAACAAGTTTTATGTGCCTGATGAATGGAGTGTTCAGGGAGTACCTGGACAAGTTTTTGATTGTGTTCTTAGATGATATCCTCATCTCCTCTAAGTCAGAAGAAGAACATAAGAAACATTTAAGAATGGTTTTGCAAGTTTTAAGAGAGCATAAATTGTATGTTAATATAAGTAAGTGCATATTTTACCAAAAGAACATTCACTACTTGGGGCATATAATTTCAGCAGCAGGGATAGAATTTTATCCTGAGAAGATAGAGGCAATTAGAGGATGGCCAGCGTAAAATAATGTGACAGAAGTAATATCATTCATGGGTATTGTCGGTTATTACCAAATATTCATAAAAGGGTTCTCAAAGATTGAAATTCTAATCACTTCTTTTCAAAAGAAGGGAGTGAAATTTGAATGGACTTCCATGTGTGAATAGAGTTTTCAATAGTTGAAGGAAATATTAACAAGTGAACCAATATTGAATATTGCATATCCAAATAAATATTTTGTTGTCTGCACTGATGGATGCAAGGAAGGAATCAATGGAGTTCTCAGTCAAAGGGACCATGTGAAATTCTATGAGTCCATAAAATTGAAAGAACATGAGAGGAATTATGCTACACATGACTTGGAGTTAGAAACTATTGTACATGAATTAAAAATGTGGAGGCATTACCTTGTGGGTAAGAAAATCGAGATAAGAATAGACCAATGTGATATGAAACATTTGTTTGGACAACCAACACTAAATGCCAGACAAACTAGATGGTTGGAATTTATGAGTGAATATGACTTCAAAATTAAGCATATAAAAGGCAAGGAAAATCAAGTAGTTGATGCAGTCAGCAGGAGAGCTCATGAAGTGAATATTGCAGCCATCAACAGATATAGGATAGATCTGAAAGATCAAATTATTGCAATAGAAAATTCAGATCAGCAATATGTGAAAATAAAAGAAATATTACAGCAAGGAAATTTTCAGCAGAAATTTATTTTTTATGAGATGAAAGAAGATGGGATTCTCATGTACAAGGGAAATATGTATCGAATTCCAATGAGATGAAAAATGAAGTTCTAAAGGATATCAGAAGACAATTGCAGCAATAAGAAGCTAATAATTTTGGCTGGGAATGAAGAAAGAAGTGGTTGATTATATAGCCAGATGTCTAGAATGCCAAAAAGTGAAGACATAACATAGACACCCAACAAGTTTTCTACAAGCATTTCCCATTCCGGAATGGAAGTGGGAAGTAGTTACAGTCGATTTTATTACTAAGTTGCCCAGAACAGTGAAGAAACATGATTCCATCATGGTGGTGGTGGATAAATAAACTAAAGAAGCACATTTTATTCTAGTAAAGACTACATACAAGGAAGCAAATATTGCAAATATCTACATGAAAGAAGTCGCTAGGATACATGGAGAACCTAAGAGAATAGTTTCAGATAGAGATCCAAATTTTACTTCAAATGTTTGGAAAGATTTGTTCAAAGGATTTTGAAAGAATTTAAATCTTATCACAATGTATCATCCAGAGTCAGATGGGGAAATATAGAGGACTAATAGGATAATTGAGAACATGCTTAGAATGTAAGTGATGGATCAACCATCAAAGTGGGAAGATTATATTCATTTAGTTGAATTTTCCTACAACAATGGGTATCAGACCTCATTTAAAATGAGTTCATTTGAATCATTCTATGGAAGAAAATGTAACAAACCCATGAGTTGGGATAGTCCAGCATACATAATAGTTGTTGGGCCAGATTTGCTAAAGGAAATGGAAGAGAAAATGAAAAAAATAAAGCAGAATTTAAAGGTTTCCCAGGATAGGAAAAAAAGTTATACAAACAAGAACATAGTTTTCAGATATTTTAAAGTAGGTGAACATGTGTTTTTGAAAGTGAAGGAAAAGAGAAGTTCACTAAGATTAGGAAGTTTCTCGAAGTTGGCAGTGAGATATTGTGGGCCTTTTGGAATATTAGAAAAATAGGACCAGTTGCATACATGACAGCATTCCCTGCATCCATGAGAGTGCATAATCTATTTAATGTATCATTATTAAATAATTATGTACCTTATCCTAACCACATAATTGATTAAAATGTGATCCAGGTGGAGCACAAAGGGGATTTTTGGGTGGAAATAGTACACATCATAGACCGAAAAGTCAAGGTGCTCAGGAACAAATCCATAGGGATGGTAAAGGTTAAATGGACCTGCTACGGTCCTGAAGATGCTACATGGGAGCATGAATAAAACATGTGGGAAAAATACCCACAAATTTTTTACAGTTTTGAAGAAAACACAATGCAAGACTCCATTTTGAGCAGCTAAAATTAATGCAAGACTCCATTTTGAGTAGCTAAAATTATGGAACCACATCTCAGAGTCCTATCCAACTGCAGTGGGGACCTTGATTAAATAATGTCTCATTCCTTGGGTTATCCCTGATAAAAGGATGGTACATCCCTTGGGTTATTATTGATAAACGAATTGTGCATTCCTTGGATCAGTGAGTTGAGAGGAATAGGAGATTGATTGGTTGGAGTTGTTGTTGGAGTTGTTAAATTGCAGAAATTTTATTTCTAGGTATTGTGATGTAAATTTGCATATATGTATATCAGCATAGAGTTCATCGAGGAGAACACACAATTGTAATGGAGGGGGAATGTAACATCCCCACTATAATCCCCAGTTTAATTGATGCTTATGTGGATATAATATGTGGCTATGTCCAAGCGATGTAATATGGGAATTGTATCTCTATGTTTTAAAAAATAAATATGTGATTCCAGCTACTAAGCGAACATGAAAAAGAGATGGGGGATGAATTAATACACAAGAGGGGGAAGTGTCTAGGATAATGGCCAAGAGTGGTCAGGGGGGGGATTACCCATGTATATTAATTTAACCCATTTTCCTGAACTTTCTTATTGTATACGAACCTTCCCATTTATAATTAAGTGTTCCCAAAGCCAATCATTAAATACATGTAAGAGGGTGGGTGTGAACGGTCATATCCTAGAGTTATTGGTAACATGGAGGTTGAGTATAACTATCTTGGGGAAGAGTGTGGGTCAATAAAGGAAAGCCACGGGAGAGGAAACTCGTATGGGTTGGGAAAATAGTTTTTACACAAGAAGTTTTAGTTAGTCGAGTTTTGTGTGCATGGGAAGAAAAGGAGAGAGCAAGAAAGAGAGCTTGGAGCTGGTGCAACCATGGAGGGATAAATTCAGAGAATAACTGGAGCATAACCGGAGCGAATTGGAGCTATAGAACTAAAGATTTAGGTTTCCAAGCTTGAAGAGTGAACTCATGTGTGAGTTTCACTAAAACAACAAGTGTTTGTTGTTGGTTTGTTGATAGTTTTCCTAGCAACAAGTTCCCTTGAGTTACCAACTAAGAGATTCATATCTACTTGTGCCAGAGAGACCTTGATAAATGAATGGTGCATTCCTTGGTTTAAACCTAATAAATGGATGACACATCCCTTGGGTTATCCTTGATAAACAAATGGTGCATTCCTTGGGTTGGGTAGGTCAGGAGGAAGAGAGATGGTAGAAAAATCGAGATAGTTGTAGGATAATATCAGTTGGGCTATGAGAAATTATGAAGCAACTAATATTTCCTAGAGTTCCTAGCTAAGCGATCCCTAACCAACCAAATGCACTAGGGGACCTGATAAATGAATGGTACAGCCCGAGGGACTGTGAGTAGTGAAGGGGGTACATTCCTTGGGTAGTGCAGGTTGTGGGGAAAAGAGAAAGATGGAGGTTTGGAACTTCTATGAGATTTATGAGTTGTGAGTGGACTGTGAGAGGCCACCCTCTTTTGTGGATTACTAGCCTTGGCTCGGGGGTGACTGGTTGTTTATATTTGGAACAGTCAGTGTATGGTTGGGTGGAACATTCATCCCAAGCAACTGGTTACACCATTCTTGTTTTAAGATAAGTGTTTAATATTGTTGTTGAGTTATTTACATGTGTTATTGTTGTGCATGAACTTTGTGTGAATGAGAATGACTTATATGTTATTGTAATGAGTGGTTTAGTTGTATTTCATGTTGATTATTAGCATGCTTTATGTGCATATGTTTCATGGTTATAGACAGTAGCTAAATGTGTTCTAGTTTGTAGTTGTAAGCTACAATAAATAGGTTGGTTGTAAAAGAATTAATTAGTTAGCATAAATCTCACTTTTATGTTTATTTCGCATGTAATGTTGCTTAGTTGGAGGCTAGGTACGTAACATTATGGTATCAGAGCTAATAATAAAGAGATTTTGGTGTGACATGGCCCAGCTTGTGTGTTGGACAAATCTAAATTGTTGACATCTTCTCATCCTTCGAAGCCTACTGCTCATTATCCTCTGTCATTGTTGATGACTCTTGAGATCCCTTAGATACCAAGTTCTCCTCGAACTTAACATATATTGTCACAACTTTCTTCCTCTATGTTGGTAAGAAGATCATGTAATCCTTTGAGGTCTCATTGTACCTAAAAAATATGTCCTTCTATCCTTAAGGATCTAGCTTCATCCTCTTCTCCACAGGAACATGGATGTAGAATGGACAACCAAAGATTATCAAATGACAAATCTATGTCTTCACTCCTGAGAAAACCTCCTCCAGAGTCTTGTCTCAAAATATCTTGTGAGGACTCTTGTTCTTCACATATACCATCATGTTACACACCTCTGCCCAAAGAACCATAGGCAACTCCTGTTCATGTATCATAGCTTCCCTGGAAGAACCAATGATGGACCAATTATTTCTCTCTACAACCCCATTTTGTTGAGGGTTGTATGATATTTTCATCTCCCTCTTGATCCCTGCCTCCTTTCAGAAATCCTTGAATTCATTGGAGGTGTACTCTCCCAAATTATTCGACCTCAAGACCTTGATATTATTCCCTTTCTAGTTCTCCACCTGTGCGTTAAACTCCTGAAACTGATTGAAGACCTCCTTCTTGGTATTCATAAATAATATCTAGGTTTTCCAGGAAAGGTCATCAATAAACATCACATAGTATGACGATCCATATACCGATGATACAAACATCGGTCCACTCACATCTAAATGTATAAGATCCAATATCCCATTGGACCTACACTCACTACTAGGAAAAGCATCCTTGGAATTATTGCCAAGTGTGCACCCTTTGCACACTCCCTACTACTCAATATTGAATTCCAGAAGACATATAACAATCCCCCTTAGAATCGACATTGTCATGTAGTGTAGGTGTCCCAACCTCATGTTACATATCTTACATAGGTTTTCACTATCATGTACCAAATCCTAAATAGGATTTCCCTGCAACATATATAAAGTTCCCTCTCTAACCCCAAAAAACACTACGTTGTTCAAGATAGATTTCTCTGGACGTATGACTACTTCCCCTTTCTGAAAAGTAATGGAATAACCCTTGTCCTCCATAGATGAGACTGAGAAGAAATTCTTCTTCAAAACTAGTATGTAAAGCACATCCTGGGCATCCAACGAACCTACTAAATCGAGCTAGAATGTAATTGTTTCCTATCCCTTTACTACATACTTAACATCATCACCAAGTTGCACATGAACATCTAATTCCCTCTTCATAAGACTACTAAATATATCCCTCGCTTCTTTCATATGACAAGATGCACCAATGTCCAAGAACCAAGAACTCCTTGTAGTTGTGCTGGTATAAAGGCAAGAAACCAATGAGTAATCATTTTCAAACTTCTTTGAAAACTCATAAATATAGACATTGAGATGCATAATGTCCATCCTTATGACATGAGAAGCACTTGATTTTATTCAAGTCCTTTTTCTTCCCTGACTCTGATGATCCTCCATCATTTTTACCCTTCTTGATGGAACTATTTTCTTTGTCCTTCTTTTTCTTACTGACAAGATCCAAGTTCTCCTCACTACTTACTTTCTTGTTTCCCTTATAATCCTCCTGAGTTTCTTCCTGGATGTAATCGTCCTAAAGACTCTACCAATTTGGGATATTTCCCGAGCACAAACTCCCTTGAAAAATGGTTCCCATGACTTGGGAAGACCATTCAATTCCACATTCACGAGATTTGTGTCCTCTATTTTCTCCCCTATGGATGCAAGTTGATCATGCACCTGTGTGATCCTCATGAGATATATGGTAATATTGCCAGATCTAGACATCTCTGTCGATCTTGGTTTATTCCTTAATACCATCTTCCTACTCATGTTAGTGCTCTGGAATAAACCTACCAAGGCATCAAACATCTCTTTGGATGTATTCTTCTTGGATAAGTGAGGAATTATATGATCCTTCATTGAATCTAAGAGTAGCCTCTAGGCTTTGATCTCCTTCTTCTGGTGAGCTACCAAGTTTGCAAGATCTATTGGTGGAGTAACTACTTTGTCAACTAACTCAAAAAGGTCGTACTCGTTTAATTCCAAATTCACTCTCGATTTTCAAGATAGGAAGTTGAATGCTCCATCCATTTTTTCTTCAACTCTCAACAGTGTTGTTGCCATCCCTTATACCTGATAAACTACCCTGGAAATAACCTTTTGTTGAAACTGACCATGTACTGACATATATGGCTTCAGCACGACTGTTATGTTGATACTCATGTTTTTATGCACTATCGATGTGAATATTATGTTGAAACTCGTGTTTTTATATGCGACCTATACTAGAATACCCGTGATGTCCTCTATGACTATATTCAACTACAGTATGACTATTTCCCTTAAATGTGTCCTTAGATGTATGCCTACCAGTTATGGATTAGCTAAGATCTCCTTCAGATCTGATAGATTTGCTATCAATTGCTATGGATCTTAGATCTGGCTTCCCTTTAGAGAAACTTATTTGATACCATGTTGAAATCCCCTTACTCCAACACCTAGGTATGTTGTTATCTAGTGATTTCCTTATTGCAAATCAGATTAGCAACTCACAAAAGAAACATACACTGCTGAAATATTCAACTCAAATAAATATAGCAGAAGAAATACAGGAAACCAAAAACATCAAACACAATACACAAATATATTATTCCCATCAACTAAGCTTATCATTCAAATAACTTCAAATCTTACAAGGGCTCCCTTACTGGGAAAGTGGCCCAAATAGAAAAGAGACAAAGTACATCGAAAACCTAACTGGCTTGATCTACTACAAAACTTATTGTACGATCATGTATAGCAACACTGTGACTGTTACACTGATATTTGCAGTGTCCTGTGCTATTTGTGTGATTGTAGAGATGAAACTTGTGCTATCTACATGACTATACCGTAAAACCTGCACTATCCACAACAAATGATCCATTTGTTGTATGGTTGTTCTCTCTCTCTCCCTTTTGCCTAGATCTCTAGATGGAATCCCTTCTCCACCTATCCAATATCTCCTTGAATCACATTCCCTCATGATCCAAATCTTTATGTCTCAAATCAATCTCTCTCTATCAATATGACAAAGTAAGGTAAAGTGTTTTCATCCTTCACCCTAGCCTTGCTTTTATAAGATTGAGGTATAACTTAACCATTATCTCCAAAATGATTGATGGTTGAGATTACTTTTCGCCTCGCTTGAGATCAATGACTATTACTTAATTCACTAATGCTAATTAAATAATTTCCTTAAATAAAAATCAACTTACTAATTAAAAGAACTTTACTTTAATAATTCATTTAATTAAAGTAAAGTCAAGGATAGAAGGATTTTGATGATTTCCACACATCTAGACACATAGACCTGTGTGAAAATACATGTCTAATGCTACCATGCATCAACAATAGAAAACATGTTAGATATTTGTGTTCGACCTTTAATATTTGATATTAAATGCACTTGGATATATAACCAGCCACATACTGCTTCAATACCAACCAAAAATATTGACTTCTTATTGCTAAAATTGTCTTTTGATAACCAAAATGTCCAATATGTGGAATATGATAACCAAGATATTAAATGGATGTAAATAAGATGCAATTAGTATACTAAAGGGATGAAACTTGGATGTTGACTAGACCTATAAGGATGTTATGAGGATGATACTAGGATACCAAGAGGATATTATAAGGATGGTGAGGAAAATACAACAATGCTAAAAGAACACTAACCAAGGAGGATGCTAAAAGGATGCGAGGGAAAAAGAAACATGAAAAGGAGGCATGATTATAAATACATAGAACAATGTTGAGACAAAAATTGACACAAAAATGATGCCTTCCTATCACACTCTATTTTGTATCTCAAATTTACAATAAAATAACAAAAAAGATAGCAAGGGGGAGGATGCAAATTAGGATACAAAATGGTCCTACATTGCAGTAGTTTTTAATCCCCATGTACCATATTATTGTTTGGTGTTATTGGATGATATGGAATGAGTAGTTGTGACCTCATTGTCTTCTATGATTCTATATTTTCTATGTTATAATATTAAGTTTAATAAGGTTAATATATGTCACATGCTATTATGGATGCATTTTCTCTTAGTTGTGCGAGAGATATATAAATGATGTTATGGTTGGAATCCTCAAAAATTCATTATATCATAGGTTTAACTAATTTCCATTGTTCATTAAACCATGATATATTTGTAGCTTTGATTGTATCTAGTTCTCAACTTGTCTTTGTACTAGATCCAATTACTATAGCAACATTGTGTGTAGAGATATTCCCCTATTGTTAATATTCATCTTCTCAACATCGACATGAAGATTTATATGCCTCGCCATTAGGGACTAATCTAAAATGGGATACCTTATTGGATTTATTTATCATCACCCAGAACTCTATTATATATTTGTTTGACTCCATGGCCAAAATAGCTAGCACTAGTCCATTATATCCATCCTTTATTCATTAGTATTATTTACATCTCTCTACTCTTTAATCTATCTTATCCCTCTTGAACTTAACTTGTAGATTAAAAGAAACATTTAGGGAATCCCCCATACAATTTGAAATGCAATAATGGGCATTGTCTCTAGTGTTTCACCAAGCTTTTTATTATTGGTGTTGTATAATTTACAAATTTTGGGTAGTGTAGGTTTGGGGACTAACACTTCCCTTCTAACCAAACATCACACTTTTCTCCTCAGCCCACCATTGTCTACAAATCTGGTGATTATGTGGCATCATTTTATTATTGATGTCATACCTTACATGAGAGTGTTAGAGATTCACTCCACACTATTTGATCTCTCTTGATCGAATAACGTGTGCATCTCCAAATGGTTTCAAGTCCTTTATCCAAAGGGAGTGCACATTATTGTCAAGTGTCCTACCAATTCAATGATGGACACTTGGAACCTCTGATATTAACCCGTTTTTCCCATTACCTGATAGTCTTCTTATTCCTTTGAAATTTCCATCCTTGAGGTTTTTTGGTTGATAGGAGTCATAATGCTAGTGGTGGAAAATTTATCATTGGCTTACATGGGGCTATCAAACATTTTCTCCCGCACTGTCGGTCCAACTCGATTAAATATCCTACACACCTTGGAGAGTTATACTTGTTGTCACATTGAGGTGCACATTATGCCATGTGTCCCAATGTATTGAGCCTACTTAATGCATTTTCCTTACTTGTGACATTATTCCCTCTTTCTTGACACTCTCAATTAAACTATATACTTACGACACATGAGTTATACAGTTGTTCCTAGAACTGTAAATTGTCCATGGATGCTACACTCAATGAACCTGTGACATAGCATGTGCATTCATGAAATATTAAATAATACCTCTAATTTCACTAGATATAGATAAATACCTCCCCAAATCCTTTTGTTGAACCCCCCTCCCATTTCATTTTTCCAATAAATTAAAAGACCTTGTTTTTACTAGATATCCCATATTCTTACCAAATACCTCTTTTTACACCCCTCAATACCTATAAACCCCCTAATACCTACAATATATTGACTCTATTTTTCACAATTTTAAAATCCCCTTTATGAATGAACATGATAAGATATTGGTCAACAAGGTGAAACCCTCATGGAATCCTCATGTTTTGCACATCCTAAAATATCATGTTTCTTTGTCCATTGAACATACCAAGCCACCACTCTCTATTCAATGTTCCAATAATTGAAATATTTATGACTTTTTTATAAATATAGAGCCTAACATTTTGAATAACTCGTCAGCCTATAACCTCAACATATTGTTTGAATCTATAGTGCTTTCTTTGAAAACAAAAGTGGGTGTAACTCTAACCTATAACACTGTCATTCCAATCATTATAGTTGGATGCAACAACACTAGTTTTAGTGGAGTTGTGGCTCCTACAACTTCAACATCTTTTGAAACTAGTTTCATTATACTTTTGCTTTGTTTGGGGCCTTGCTTTTAGCTAGATGCATCTTTTAAGTCAACTTATATGAACAGAATAATAGAAGTTTTATAGATTTGCAAGTGGGAACCCACAACTCTCTTATCACTGATTGGGGATCTTATCACAGCAATTTGGTATAATACTATGAGTTTTCACTTATATAAAAAAAATTCGCTAAATTGGTCACATGTGAAAAACACTTGAACCTTTCCGTCCTTGTGAGGCGGGCATCTCAATAAATAAGCAAGCTATATACAACATAAGATACTTAATAATCTCGCTGTAAAGAGCTACGTGAACTTAAAGTAATGCCTGGTGCTTTTATTTTATCTTTTAATAAAATATGAAGTTTAAGATTTATTGAAGATATTTAACTAGTTTAAAAACATTTTTTATTTAAAAAAGTTTTCTTTCGGTGAAATCATTTATCATTTTATACAAACAAGCTGCCATATTAAAATTATGAGTTTTAAAGTGCAAGTTATTCCACGCCCATAAACACGCTGGCCATATTCAAATTATGCTTAACGTTTATCTATCGAAATTAAAAAGATGGAGATACTAGTATTTAGGATTAAAAGCATGTAATGTATAGCCGCCCAAATTCCTTTATTAAGGTAGGTATGGTTTGCCTTTAATTGTAATCTAAATCTGTGATCAAATATTCAAAGTCAAAAGAAGAAAAATGAGCACATATATATGAGAAAATATATTGAATCCAACTGGAATCAACCTACCCAATATCATCTTGGGAGCTCAGATACAGATAATTCCATCAACTCAGGAAGACTGCACCGCACTCCTTGCTTTACTTTTTTTTCTGTGTCACCAAAGTCTAGCAGCTTGCCGAAGGGTCGTTGTTGCTGTCTTCCCAGTAGGATGCAGAATTTTCCCTCGTTTTATATGAGTATGAATCGCCCTGATCCTTTCCTTCACAATTGATGAATGAAATACTTTTCATTATGGCGATTGGATTGGATTAAGTGAGAGAAGATGTTATCGCATCAATATGGTAATTGGATTAAGTGAGGGAAGATGTCATCATATCAATATGGTGATTGGATTAAGTGGATTAAGTGAAGGAGGATGTTATCCCATCAACTTAGGGATGCACACTCCAAATCTAGTACTTGGATAGGCGATATTGTGGTGTTGGTATTTTTTATAAGCCATTTTCATATATGAATTGTTATTTGTGTAGAATTATTCACACAAACAAGCACATCATAGTTCATGGTGATGTTAGCATACACATCAACATAATTTATAACTAGCATAGATTTATCTTAATTATGGATCTATCATGCGTTGAGAGGCGTCAAATCCCTTGAGGTGCAAATCTTTTCTCAAGTTTTATGCTCTAAAAAAAGGCCTGCATCTCGAGGGATTTGATGTTTCTTGACACATTATAGATTTGGAGTTAAGATGGATCTACATTGGTTCTTAAGATATATGTGTGTTATGTGCATGTCTCAATTTTTTCTAGCTGGAGTGATCATGGGATTGGGTGTTATTTTGTGTGTGTGTGTCAATTCAGTCTAGCCAGAGTGGTTGTGAGATTGAGTGTTATCCTCCCCACCCGAGTTCTATTAATGTAAGTGACATGTTGAGTTCATAATGAGTATATTATTGTAATGATATATATATATCACATTTCCACTTGGTTACATATTTCCCTCATACTAAGCAATGAACCATTCAAAAGTTTTAACCCTTATATATTATGGCACACATATTCCACCTTGAAATATTAGTTAAGTTGTACATTAAAATGTTTTTATAATAGTTTTTTAAATGTCACTTGTCAACTCCGTGTTAAGCATTGATAGAATTACACATTTCTTTATACACATATAGCGTTGATATAAAAATATATTTTACTTAAGTTGGATGTTGAAATATTTTATTTATGGTTAGCATTGAATTTTTTTTGTTATTAATATCTTTTAAATGTCATGTGTCAACTCTATGTTGAGCATGGAAGGAATTACACATCTCCTTCATACTTAGCTGTAGAAAGTGACTTTCAATGCAATAAAAAATTAATGTCGAACAAGAAATCAACACGGGTCTATGTTATAGCAAGATAGCCTATAACATCATTTACAAATAACAAATGTAAGTCGAAGATGGCACATAAGGATTGGAATTAAAGTTACTAATTTGAACTAAGGGATAAATCTATGAAGAGACTTGCACCACAATGTCAACTTCTAGATTAGTTAATATTTTGGTACAAATAATGTATTAGAAATCATCTCCGCCTCATAATTGTTATATAGGTGAGATTATTAACAAAGCACACACCCAATAATAATTTTAATGCACACATATATTTTAGAAGACAAATAATAATGTGGATTGAAATACCTGTATAGGAATATTCTTCTATAGTAAGATAGGCTAAATAATCTTCTATAGTAAGATAATGACCTATAACATATAATAACATAGTAAAAAATTACCCATAAAAAATGAAACTAGAATTACCAATATTATTAATACTAAAGTGAGAGACGATGACATAGAAGGATTTACACTTAAAAAAAAAAATTAATAAACATTTTGATATAAATAGATCTTTATAAGTTATGTTTTTTCTAAAAATTATACACAATACATATCTTCACTGAATGATAATATTAACATAAATACACACAATTTAAAAAAATGTTTTAATATAGAACAAAATAACAACATAAGAATTTAACATTATAGCATAATAATAAATTAATTAATTATAGCATTTAACACCATATGTTTTAATGTAGAAAAAAATAACAACATAAGAATTTAACAGTTATGAATTAATACACAAATAAAACAACATAAAAATTTAACATAATACCAAATAAAATAATTCTCGCATTTAATGTCATAGCATAATAACAAATAAAATAATTATCGGAGCCATTAAAATGCACCCCATTAGAAAGGTCTCATGGGAATCCCATAACTAGTCATGTGGGAGTATAGTAAACCCATTAGTAATGTGGGAGTATAGTAAACCCATTACTCCATGGAAAAACTTTGTTAAAGAAATGCATGAAAAGTTATACTATACCCACTGAGAATAACAATACATGAGATGATATAAATTATTTCATCACCATGCTCAATAAGTTAATGAACTTATATGCATTAACTTATAAGTATGTTATAAGTATTAGAGTAGACTAAATCAATATATGAGGATATCATTGGGTTGTAAAGGTGATCTTCCAAACTATTCTAAAACTAATAAAGATATGAAATTTAATCATGTTCCTTGATCTAACTGCATCGGGGACTTGCTTCCTATAGTTGATGCATGGATGTGTAATTATTTACCTTAAAAAAACGAATCTTACATACTTAACCATTTGTGGATTATTGTCCTCTTCTTTCTTGGGACTTAATAGGATTTCAAAGAATTTTTTCATCTTACTTAATTAGTGTTTATTCTATGCCCATTGTTTCAATGAGTCCATTAATTATTAAACCTTCATGTTAATTAGCTCCTCATTATGTTGTCTTTTATTCATATTACATATTTATATGTCTTTCCTTTTCTTTTATCTTTATATCCATGATGGCCAAGACTACATCCTCATTTAAAAAAAAAAAATCAATCCTCTTCATTAAAGGGTCTTTTAGTGTATCCCTACGTTTACCATAGATTTATATTTATTTTTCTCAACTCACCCTATGACTTGAATTAGTTTACAATTCTTTTCTTTTCTTGGAATTTTTCAATAATATTTCAAAGTCATTGTTTTCATGGTCACTTGGTTTACAATTTAAGGAAACAATACATTTTTGTATGCTATACATGCACATAGTTGTTTACCTTAGATTTATATTAGTATTTATTTTTACAAAACTCACCCTATGACTTGAATTAGTTTACAATTCTTTTCTTTTCTTGGAACTTTTTCATGTTTCAAAGTCATTATTGTCATGATCACTTGGTTTACAATTTAAGGAAACAATACATTTTTGTATGCTATACATGCACATAGTTGGTGTGTGTCACTATCTTCCAATCCACATAGTTTTTGTGTGTCACCATATTCCAATCCACATGTATACCATTTGATATCTATATTTCCCTTTTATAAAGTATGTATAATTAGGTTTTTATATTCTTAAGTTCCTAACACATTTTGATTGTGTTGATAGCCAATACCTTGATAGTTGAATGATCCTCTACTTCCTTCCCTTGGGTACTTTGATTTTAAGATATTTGATGGTTCCTTGGATTGTTAGAAAAAATATTCCAAGTGTGTTCTACAAAAATTAAATTTTGTTATTTTTTTTTTTATTTTTTTTTTTGGATCTCCTTGAGCTTCCTTCTATTATTGTTTGAGCTTCTCTTATGGTATGTGTTTTGGTTTCTTTCAACCTGGTCATATATATTTCTAGTTTATGTATTTTTTGATCATTTTCTTCCTTTTGTCTTTTATTTTTCATGTTATTGATCCTAATTCAGTTTCCATGTGGCTTTTTACTTGGATTACATCCTTATTGTGTTTTAGGTTTGTTTTCCTTACATTTTTTATGGCATATAGTAGTGTTGTGAAAAAACATTCAATATTTTATTTTTCCGTGAGATTACATATGATTTATATGATTTGTTTGATAACCTCTCTAATCCTTCTATCATAGTGGATCATAATTTCTCCTAGAAATTGATTTATTTCTATAAGGTTTGTGATATCCAAAGTATTTTGTGTTGAGTATGCATAGACATATTTAAAATTTGTTTCAATGATATCCATTTCCTTGAATAACTCATATCGTGCACATGCTTAATACCATACCAATGCTATTGTCCTAAGTGTGCCTTTGATCATGGCCCATTTATTCTTTTTAGTGATTACATTGGTTTGAAACAATAATGTTATAAGAGAAAAAGGTGATAAGATATATTCTTAGAACCATCAAACAATGGTACTCTCATCATCTTTGTGTTGGTCATATAAATGTTAGTGGGTGTGTTATTATTAGGTCATTCTAATCTATACCTTTGTCTTATTCTCTGACGTCCTCCTAATTTTTCGTTGAAAGTTTCTCCTTATTCTTATTTTATTCTTATTTGGATTCATTATGTAATTTTTCCATATCTTCTTCCTTGTTTTATTTTTTGGCATGTGATCCCCCAATGACCTAGGTTTGGGTTAAAATCCTATGCAGATGCATTTTTCGATGCTTTCTTCTTCTGTAGAAACCTTTATATATATATATATATATATATATATATATATATATAACATATATATATATCTCTCTATATATATATATATATATATATATATATATATATATATATATTCCTCTTATTGGGATTTGCCTCATTATATTCCTCTTGTGGGATTGCCTCCTAAAATTATTACCAGAGTTCAACTATAGGATACTCAATCTTGATGACTAGTGGTATAATTCTCCTTCCTACAACAAGGAATACAAATTTGTTGGAATGCCCACCGAATATTGGATATTAAATATGGTTTAAACACTAATTCTAATTATACCATTCATTCACATATCACCGTAAATAAGGTTCATCATAAACCTATAATAACATTCATAATCTATTAACATTAAAAAAAAAAAATTAAACATCTCATATCAACTAACACAACACATTTATAGTGAGAAAACCTCAAAACAGAGGAAAAAACTCACAACCATAATAACAATCTCAATATTCCATTACATTATCAAATAATGTCTTATAATCTCAAATACATTGAAAAACCATGCAAACTATAGGTTTCGATCTATAGTTATTTTATCCTTATCTGTCTCTCTAATTAGCTTTTACTCTTCACACACACACACACAAACAATTGGGTCCCTTTCCCTATTTATCCTATGACTGGGAAAGCACCCACCATGTTTGACTTCTTCTTCATGTAAGGTATTCAACAAATAAAATTGGGGATTTTACCCCCAAAAGTGAGCTAGATGTGTGGGTAAGTACATAAGTTGTGCATTACTTATGTTACATGCATAGATTATATGTTTCAGTGTGTCTCTATGTGTGATTTTGTTCCTTATGTGCAATTTTATTGCTTATGTGAGTGATTTCTTGACTTATGGTAGTGAGTATGTCTCATATATGCATGAGTGCATTACTTACATAAATATTTTAAGTACATGGGATTAGGTGCATACGTTAACTACACAAACTTCAATATCAATAACATAGTCACTATTGTATATCAAAAGATATTGAAATTCTCAAAACTTAGTAAATCCGCAAAGTAATAAAAAACAACCCAAATTATACTTTCTCTATGTGGGTTCCTATGGGTCTAATTCCATTAACAAACATACATGTAAATCCCACTATAATATTTCCAGCTATGTATTCTAAACCCAAAACAAAGTTTATATGTAGGAGTTATGGTTCCAATACGTTAATAAATGAAAATTGTGAATTACCTCCTGATAAAAGTTATAATAACCTTACTACTTAACTATAGTAGTCGAGGTGTAATTGGTAAGTCACCTCATGGATTCAAATCCCTAACGAAGCCAATATGCTACTACAATACACAAAAATGGGATGCATGATATGGAAATGAGATGCATAACCTTTTTTGGAATCTTTTTTGTGTCAAAATGGGATGCATGATATGGAAATGGGATGCATGACCTTTTTTGGCATCTTTTTTTTTGTATGTTTTCTATCCCATTTGCATATAATGTTCTTTTCATAACTATTTGGAGAATCCACTATATTTTTATTTGTTTGTTGACGTTTCATATCCATATCATAATCCATATTTAGGACCCAAAGACAAAGTGAAAAGATGAGATGATATACAACAAATACTAGAGAGAAAGGGAGAAGGAAACTTAAAATGTCGGTTGTTAGGAAGAAACCCTAAAATTATATATTAATACTAAGGTGTGTTCTTTAATATTTAATAATATTATTAATACTAATATTGATAGTACTAATAAAAACCCTAAGAAAAACAAGCAAAAGTGACACAAGAAGGATGTGATGAGCGCACAAAATAAGACACAAATAAACAAGTTGAGACACCAAGCTTTAGCGTATACTTTTTAATTGCAAACACTCGATAAAAATGAAAACAACATACAAAGAAGAAGGATGTCAGAATGTTGTATTGTAGTGTTTGTTATGTTGTTGGTTTAACGATCCAGAGTTGAAGCAAATTTATGCTATTAGAATATATTTTTAATAGGAGAATATATGTTTATTGAAGTATTTTTAAGTTAAGGTGTGATATTTATTGAGTTTATAGAGGGTTATAGTTACAATTATTTTCATATCCCAATTAGAGCTACACATCTATAATTTTTCATGATAGATTTGGAAATTGTGGCTTACATCAATTTTTCAACTATAGTAAATGATCGGTGTAACCTACCCACCCCTTAGGTTCTCTTAAAGCGGTGGGCTATCAAAAAAACATTTTTCTTTATCCATCTTGAAACCTCTTTTCAAGGGAACCATCATCTTATGCTCGTCAAGAGATTTCCAACGATATAAAATATGCCTTGATCCGAACTCTATATCGAAAGTTATGGCCCTTTAAACATTTTATTGAGAATAACAAGCCCATACACTACCACGTGCAGGGGACATGGAATCACGTGAGGTGATGGCGTGTTATCATACATGGTGAATATGTGACGTGGCAGAGTCACATTCATTGGACCGGGTGTATCACCTTACATCCCTAAAGTCTTCTTATGTTAAATAAATCATTGCATTATAATCCATGCCTTAGGATAATCCACATTATTGTTAATTAATCCTCATTAATTTAACACCCCATGTAATGACATTTTTTCTTAATCTATTTCACCGTTCTGGTAATTACTGAGAGTTTTCCTTACCCCGAGCATATTTCCTGTCGCACATGCCTTCTTACTATTTTCCCGAGAGCTCCAATGTTCCGATGGAAAACTAATAATAATATTTTATATTATAATTAACCAAGATTTAATTAAGCTATAATATGATGCACCATCCTCGGGTATAACAAACATGAGTTTTTACAATTTCCAAGCTCCGACTATGATATCCCGATGGATTCATTAATAACAATATTTTGTATATCATAAAGAAACAAGGTTTATTAAATTAGATTTATACTATAACTTCATCTATCCTCGAGCATGTATCTTACCACACACACCTCTCCCCATCCATCTCCCAATGCCTATTAACCTGGTGAGGTTTAATGATATTATATTATGTAACACACTTGACCCCTAAATACCCTTTCTAGGGATGGGGCATCAAATTTTTGTTCTTCCTAACTATCTCAAATCTTAACTCTGGGATCTCCATTAGATTCTTCTTGCCATGAACTTTCCAATGGTTTCTTCCGCACTAAAATATGAGCTCTAGTTTGCAAGTTATGGCCTCTCGAAGCTACCCGGGGCATTATTAGTTGGAGTCTTCAGCATTCGGCACTGAACATATCGTTTTCCTAATCCCCGAAGTCTCAAAATATCACCACGTGGCCTTAGCCATTCGGCGATCGATGTTCGGTGTTTTAGACTGAATGTCCCTTTATTTCGTCATTCGGTGGTCGACAATCAGCGTTTCGGTGATCGACGGTCCTCGTTGAAAGTTCGTTGTTCGATCATCGACGATCTTCATGAACATCCATTTTTTCATACTATGCCCAAAACTCCTGAACTCCTAAAATCTCACCACATGGCCTTAGCCCTTCGTCGGTCAGCATTAGACGTTTTATTTTGGACGTTCTTATATTGTACCATGTTCCACATCTTTCGAAATCTCGAAGCTATCCAAACTCTTGGATTCCTGGACACGTCACCATCCATGTAGGCTAAGCAGGCACGAACCAAAAGTTGACACGCGACGAGGGTCAAGGGGTGACATGTGTCCTCGATAGGGGTGACATGTGTCATGCTCTAATAGGCATAAGGGGTATGTGAATCGACCAAATATGGATGACACGTGGCACCTTAGTTGCGGGTCTACGTCACCCAAGATGACGTCAGTGAGCCATGTCAACCCCCATCATATGGTGGATATTTACCCATGTGGGTCCATAGATCCATAGTCCTTGTTACTTCCCGACTCTGGGATTCATATCTTATTGAGTCCTCTCGACGTGAATCCCATGAAGAGCCAAGTCTCTAGACTCTTGGATCTGGCACCACATGTCCTCTTCGACCAATGGTCGAGATTTACTTTGGAGTTCATGACTTCAGCAGTTTACACACTTCGTAGATTCTTGGCCAGGTTCCTCCAGAGTACGAAGTATCCAAACTATGGGATCACTTTCCACATGTACCTAGCATCTACGACTAGGATTTACTCTAGATTGCAAACCTTCGAGGCAACTCACGCATCTCTATATCGTTGAATACTTGGAACTCCGGATAACCAGTGATCTATGGAAATGTGTCCCTCCATATTCGACGGTCAAGATTTACTCCGTGACTCCGAAATTCGGGATTTTTCGATGGTAGTCCACTCCTATTCTCCTGAGGTAGGACTTTGTTGAAGCACTTAATGTTTCCCTTCCTAAGTCTTATTTAATGACTTAGAGGGGTCTACATTGGATCCAAAGATCGATGGCCCTTGTCGATCCGTGACTTTGGCCTTCGGCTATTTTCGAGGGTTGTGGAATCATAAGTTCCGAAGTCTGAAAGCTGAAAGAGATAGCCCCTTTTTGGACTAGCACGGGGTTTTGAGGCCTTGGTCACATGGTTCTTTTGGAAACTATTGTGGGCTAAGTGCAAATTCTTTTTGTATAAAAGGGGTTAAGGAAATGGGAATGATCCCTCAGTTATATGGGTGAATAGTCTAAAGGGAAACACCCTTCTCACATAGATATGAACTTTGATATTCCTGCTAAGGAGAATTCAAAGGATCGGCAGGACTTAGGCATTTTAGTTACTCCTATCCTAACTCTCCTGTGAACTCACATCCCATGACTCTCTAATAGTTAAACTGAGATAAATTAAAGATCATAGATATATAACAGTTTACAAAAAACAAAGATAATTTCTAATAATTGTTCAAATACTGAAAGACTTAATCATAAACACATACATCTCATCATCACATCCAATATAATACATAGAATCTGAGAATACTTATCAGAACTGGAAAATGTGAAGCAATTGTTGAAAGGGGTGCTTGTTTTCTCCTAATCATAGGAACAACCACTCCTATCGGATTTACCACTCACCAACCCTGAGATAGACCATGATGCTATGAGAGATATTCTTTCTCTTAGCTCCACAATAGTCAGGGATGAAGGTTACTCTCCTCCTCCCACAGGAAATTGGAAACTGGTTTTCTCTACTCCAAGCAAGGAGGTCTGCATGACTACTTCCTTATTCACTTGTCAGCCTTATTTATCAACTTGTACCCAAACCTTTCCTATGGCTTCTCTTAGCCAGAATAAGCTTACTTCTTATCTTTTCCTCTCAACTCTGGAGTCAAAGTATGCTTTCTTCTCTTCTTGAAAGAGTGTTTTCTCTACACTTCTATCTTCGTCAATCTATCTCTATCCTTGAATTACCTCCTTTCTTTTCTTCCTCAGCAAGGTTGTGTGGTTTTGAATCCAAATTCGTGTTCATGCCTAGAATCCTTACAGATGGGTACCCTGCCCCATCTCCTTATTAACTCTTGAGGATGGCCTTCCAACTACCAACTTAACTAGTAATTCATTTATGGGTCAGAGGATTGTTGAGCAATTACACCCAGTAGGTATTGGTCTAGTGAAGGTCATCTCAACCATTCTCGGTTTCCCCTCACCATCTCTCTCATAGAATCCATGGTCTATATTGGCAAACTTTCCCCCTTTCAGCAATTGTGCAACACATATCAAATTTCTATTAATAACAAAAAATTCATACATTGACCCTTTGATACAAAGGTTGATGAAATCAAACATTCACACATATTTAGTCTGCCATAGTCTCTTGGCCAGTTATAGTTATATTTAAAAATTGGGGGAAATAGGGGTATTACAATCCCCTCCCCCTTAAAGTAACATCGTCCTCGATGTTTTATATTTCGATGTGCTCTATATGTACAAAAGTAAACAAAAACGGATATGTTTGTCTCATGGAATCCTCCATTTCCCATGTAGCCTCATCTAGGCCAAAGTGTTTCCACTACACCTTGACATGTGCAATGGTTTTGTTCCTAAGTGGGGTTTCATTTCTGTCTATTATGCATTGAGGTTATGGCAGGAATTCTCCCTCGGGTTCCACCTGAATTATAGACTAGTCAATAATATGTTTAGAAACATGTATATACTTCTTTAATAAGGAAACATGGAACACATTATGTGCCTTCACTGTGGGAGGAAGTGCTAGTCGATAGGCTACTGGTCCCACTCTATCCAAAACTTCAAAGGGTCCACAATACCGAGGTGCCATCTTGGCACAAGCTCCCATCCTCAAGGAGCTTCTCCTGGTTCTAACTTAGAGATACACATGATCCCCTGCTTTGAACTCTCTAGGAGTCCTTTTCATGTCTGGATAGCTCTTTTGTATATCCTAGGATATCTTCAGATTTTGCCTTATCTTAATTACTTGTTGTTCCATTTTGTTTAGCATATTTGTCCCGTTTGTAACTCTGTCTACTAGGTTCTTTCAGTTGATTGGAATGTTGCATTTTCTTCCATAGAGAGCTTCAAAAGGGCTCCTTTTCAATGACTCTTGATAGCCATTATTGTAGGAAAATTCTACCAGTGGTAGGTAGTCCTCCCACTTCTTGGGTTGATTCATTACATGCATCCTCAGCATGTCATCTAACACTTGGTTTACCCTCTATGTTTTCCCATTAGTTTGAGGGTGATAGGATGTACTAAAGATCAATTTTGTTTCAAAACCAACAAACAAAGACTTCCAAAAGTTTGAAGTAAACTTTGTATCTTTTTCAGATATAATTTCCTTAGGCATGTCATGCAATCTAAATATCTCCTTCATGAAAATGCCGGAAATATCTATTGCCTTACAAGTTGACCTGACAGGTATGAAGTGAGCAGCCTTGCTCAGCTTATCCACAACTACCATGATGGCATCGTTATGTTTGGTTGATCTTGGTAATCCTGTGATAAAATCCATGGAGATGGTTTCCCATTTCCATTCAGGAATTGGTAGGGGCTGCAACAGCCCTGCTAGATGTCGATGATATGCCTTGACTTGTTGACATTCTAGACACTTAGCTAAGTAATCAGCTATTTCCTTTTTCAGTCTGGGCCAATAGAATAGTTTCCTAGTGGCTTTGATCATTTTTTGATAACCAGGATGACCAATATATGGTCTTTTGTGTAGTTCATCCATTATGAACCTCTTTAATTCATCACAATTTGGAATATATAATCTTCCCTTGTAAGTCAGTAGGTCATCATTAAGTATCTAATAACTATCATACTTCAGCCATGTGGCCTCTTTCTTTAGGTATGATTTCACAGTCTTGAAAAATGCATTTGTTTCTTGTGTAGTTTTGACCCTCTCTTTGATGTCTGATTCACTGGTGCTTACAGCTTCCAAGTGAACTTCTTTCATACTTCTATTAAGGGCATCAGCCAACCTATTCTCCTTTCCTTTGATATGTTTGATTTCAAAATCAAACTCAATGAGAGCCATCCACCTAGCTTGTCTCACATTGAGTTTTGTTTGGTCAAACAAATACCTCAACCCAATATGGTCTTTCATAAGTACAAATCTTCTACCTAATAGGTAATTCCTCCACATTTTTAAAGCATGAACTATGGCAGCCAATTCCATATTGTGGGTCACATAATTGACTTCATTCTCATTCAATTTTCTAGATTCATAGGAAATTACATGTCCTTATTGCATAAGGACTCCTCCGAGCCCTTCCTTCCAGGCATCTGTACACACAAGGAACTCCTTGTTTGGGTTTGCAATCTTTAGCACATACGCATTGGTTACAAGGTATTTCATCTCTTGAAATATTTCTTCACATTCTGATGTCCAAGTGAATTTAACCCCCTTTTTTCTTAAGGGAGATGATTGGGAAACCAATCTTAGAGAATCCTTTTATGAATCTCCTGTAGTGTCCTACCAGGCCCATAAAGGATCTGATATCAGATACATCCTTTGGGGTAGGCCAATCCATGATGGCTTTAATATTTTCAGGATCAACTGCCACTCCTTCCTCATAAATAACATGGCCTAAGTAATGAACTTGTTTCTAGAAAATGTCACACTTACTAAGCTTAGCATAGAGTTGATTTTCTCTTAGTACATGTAGTACTAGCTTGAGATGTTCTTCATGCTCTTCCCTATTCTTGGAATAGATTAGAATATCATCAATGAAAACCAATACAAACATATCCAAGAAATTTATGAATGCGTTATTCATTAAGCACATAAAAGTGGTTGGTGCATTGGTAAGCCCAAATGGCACAACCAAAAATTCATAGTGAGTGTATCTTGTCCTGAAGGTTGTCTTGTGAATGCCTTCATCTTTACTTCAGACTTAATGCTATCTAGACCTCAAGTCAATCTTGGAGAAGATTGCAGCACCCCTTAATTGGTCAAACAAGTCATCGATCCTTGGCAAGGGATACTTATTCTTGATGGTCATCTTATTGAGTTGTCTATAATCTATGCACAGTCTAAGTGTGACATATTTTTTTTTCACAAACAAGGTTGGGGATCCCTAGGGAGACACACTAGGTTGAATGTATCTTTTGTCCCACATCTCCTTCAATTGTAGCTTGAGCTCAACTAGCTCTGGTGTACTGATTCTATAGGGTGTTCTAGACATTGGCGCTGATCCTGGTACAAGTTCTATTGAAAAATCAATGTCCCTTCTTGGAGGTAGACCTGACACCTCTTCTGGGAATACATATTTATATTCTCTTAATATCAGATGGTCTTCTAGGCTAGGTTTTTCATTCTCAACAGAGTTTAGCATTTGTATTGCATACAAGGGACATCTCTTTCTGCAATACTTCTTCACTTGGAGGGTTGATATTTGTCTCATTGATACATGATTTTGAATCCCTTGTAGGTTTACCCTTTTTCCTTCTTCATTTTCACAATCCAAAGTTTTACTGTAAAAGTCCAACTTGGTTTTGTGGGCAACCAACCTATCCATGCCAATCAACAGGTCATGAGATCCTGAAGGGAGTATGTTTAGGTTTTCTTGGGTGGGAAACCCACTTATAACAAATTGGCATGTTGGTATGACCTCTGTTACTTTTCTTTTAGTTCCAACGGCTAGTTTCACTAGCCATGATTTAACATGTTTAACTTGTTGCAATTTACATTTCTCAGGAGTTTGAGGGGAAACATATCTCAAATTAGAACCAGGGTCAATTAAAATGGAAACATGATGGTTGGAAATTGTACCTTCCATCTCCACCACTGAAGCTTGGTAGTCAACTTGTCGATTATCCAAGACTGCATAAATTTGTGGCAAGATCCTAGCCACATCATTGACTGTGGTATCCTCTTGGATGTTGTAGACCCTCCCAGTGTTATGTTGCCTATGCGGACAATCCCTCAACAAATGTTCCTCTCCACAACCCCAACATTTCAAGGTTTCTCTCTTCATGTATCAGTCTTACTTAGATCTGCTCTGAATGGTTTATTTCCACTATGGGATGGAAAATTTTGTTGATACACACTTCTGGCATGAAGTCTCATCCTAGAGCTCTTACCAGGGCTATTAAATCTGGAGGTTTTAAACCCCTTCTTCTTCAATCCCAAAAAAAAATTCTTCTTCCAGTCTTCATGGGGTTTTGTCTTACTCTTGAATTTCTCATAGCAATACCTTTCTTTTCGAATAGTATCTTCTAAGATATTTGGCTCATCAAACTCAATTCTGTCCCGGTAGGACTGAGGTAAGCCACTAACAAACCGTTGCATATTTACCTTTTCATCCTTTATGTAGGGCACATACCTTATCGGCTCAAGAAAGGTTTTGATATACTCATATATGGTGAGTTGTCCCATCTTGAGTTCATAGAACTCCTTGGTCTTTCCATCAAAGTACTTTTATGATAGGCACTTCTTCTTGAAGTATTTCTCAAATTGTTTCCATGACAAGTCCTTCTCATGGACTCCTTTGACATTCCTAAGGTCCTCCCACCAAATGGAAGCTTTCCCATTCAGGTTGAAAATGGCTATCTGAGCCTTTAAATTTTCGGAGTAGTCATAGACTCTGAAGTACTTCTTCAATTCGAGTAGCCAAACTTCTACTTCTTCCCCCTTCTTAATATCTCCATCGAAGGTGGGTGGTTTAGCTTTCTTGAATTCTTCAGTGCCATGACTCTTGGAATGTTTCTTATTCTTTCCTCGCGTCTGAGAATAAGAACTAGTTTTTCCACTAGAAGATTCCTTGGAGTTGTCAGTGTCCTCACTAGAGGAATCTTCCATTAAATGCATCACGACTTCATGTTGGACCTTCTTTGAGGTGCTCCTCCTAGTGTTGCAACTTTCAGGACCATGCTTATGTATCTCAGGTGGACTTGGATTTTTCTCAGTATGATGATTGTCCACATGACTAGCAGCTAGACCATGTTGCAGTTGTATTTGTATATCTAATAGAATTTGCAGTAGGATTGCATTAATTTTTGTCTACTTTTCCTTCTCCTTGATCAGCCTCTTATTGTCAGCCTTATAACTCTGTAATTCTGCCATGAGGCTTCTTACAGTTTCGACCAAATTTAGAGGGGTTTCCACCACCCTCCTTTCATCAGATTCTTCCTCTCTATTGTGAGATATCTACCCGAACTCTTGATGTGTCACCATCCTTTATGCTGTATTTCTCTTATTGTTCATTGACTGCTTGAGTGTTGATAAAACAATTTTTGTTATTTATTAATATACCAATTAATGAACAACACATATCATTGCAAGGTGAATTCATTTCTTTATTTGGAAACATTAGCAACCTACAGTGCATACTTCCAAAACTTATATCAACAGTAAAAGGTGTCATTCCTCTCCTCACTGGAGGTTCAAAAAAGTTTCTTATAGAAGGGGGTAAGGTAGGGTGTTACCCCATAAGTTCTCTAATAATATTTTTATGTGACTCATGCATGAGCCCAAGAAGGCCAAGTGTTTTTGCCATGCTCTGATACCAATTTGTAACACACCCGACCCCTAAATACCCTTTCTGGGGATGGGGCATCAAATTTTCATTCTTCCTAACTATCTCAAATTATAACTCTGGGATTGCCATTGGATTCTACTCGCCACGATCTTTCCAACGATCCTTTCCGCACTAAAATTTGAGCTCTGGTATGCAATTTATGACCTCCCAAAGCTACCTGGGGTGTTATCAGTTGGATTCTTCGGTGTTCGACGTTGAACATACCATTTTCCTAATCCCCAAAGTCTTGAAATCTCTCCACGTGGCCTTAGACATTCGACGATCGGTGTTCAATGTTTTATAATGAACCTCCCTTTATTTCGGCATTCGACGGTTGGCAATCAATGTTTCGGCGATCAATGATCATTGTTGAACGTTCAACATTTGGCGATCGATGATATTCATGAACATCCCTTTTTCCATACTATGCCCAAAACTCTTGAACTCCCAAAATATCTCCAAGTGGCCTTATCCCTTTGGTATTCGACATTTGACATTTTATGTTGGGTGTTCCTATATTGTACCACGTTCCACATCTTCCGAATTCCCAAAGTTATCCAAACTCCTGGAGTCTCAGACACATCACCAGCCATGTAGGCCAGGCAGGCACAAACCAGAAGCTGACACGCGGTGAGGTTCAAGGAGTGACACATGTCCTTGATAGGGGGCACACATGTCATGCTCTAACAGACATAAGGGGTATGTGAATCGACCAAATATGGGTGACATGTGGCACCTTATTTTCAATTCCACGTCACCCAGGATGACATTAGTGAGCCAAATCAAACCCCATCATATGGTCGAGATTTACACACGTGGATCCATAGATCCACGATCCTCGTTACTTTGTGACTTCAGGATTCAGAGCTTGTCGACTCCTCTCGACGCGAATCCCCTAATGAGCCAAGTCTCTGAACTCTCGGATCAGGCACCACGTGTCCTCTTCGACCAACGATCGAGATTTACTTTGGAGTTCGCGACTTAGGCAGTTTCCACACTTCGTAGAGTCTTGGCCAGGTTCCTCTGAAGTACGAAGTCTCCAGACTATGAGATCGCTTGCCACGTGTACCTAGAATCTACGATCGGAATTTACTCTGGCTTGCAGAGCTCTGGGGTAACTCACGCATCCCTATATCCCCTAATAGCTAGAACTCCTGATAACCATTGATCTATCGACACATGTCCCTCCATATTCGACGGTCCCAATTTACTCTGCGACTCTGACATTCAGGATTTTTCAACAATAGTCCACTCCTATTCTCCTGAAGTAGGGCTTCGCCGAAGCACTTAATGTTTCCCTACCTAAGTCCGATCTAACGGCTGAGAGGGATCTACATAGGATCCCCAGATCGACGGCCCTTGTCTATTTGCGACTTTGGCCTTTGACTATTTTTTAGGGTTGTGGAATAATAAGTTTCGAAGTTCTGAAGCCGAAAGAGTTAGCCCCTTTTTGGACTAGCGCAAGGTTCCCAAGCCCTGGTCATATGGGTCTCTTGGAAAATCTTGTGGGCTAAGCACAAATTATTTTTGCAACAAAGGGGTTAAGGACATGAGCATGAGCCCTCGGTCAGATGGGTGAATAGTCCGAAGGGAAATTCCCTTCTCACACATAGATGAACTTTGACATTCCCGCTAATGAAAATTAAAAGGATCGACAAGACTTAGGTGTTTTAGTTACTCCTATCTCAACTCTTATGTAGACTCGCATCCCATGACTCTCTAATATTTAAACTGAGATAAATCAAAGATCATATAGATATAAAAGTTTATAGAAACCAAAGAGCATTTCTAATAATTGTTCAAATACTAAAAGACTTAATCATAAACACAGACATCTCATCATCACATCCAATATAATACACAGAATATGAGAATACTTATCAAAACTGGAAAATGTGAAGCAGTTGTTGAAAGGGGTGCATGTTTCCTCCTAGCCATAGGCACAACCAATCCTATCGGATTTACCACTGGCCACCTTGAGCTAGACCATGATGCTATGAGAGATATTCTTTCTTTTTTCTCCATGATAGTCAGGGACGAAGGTTACTCTCCTTCTCCCATAGGAAATTGGCAACTAGTTTTCTCTACTCCAAGCAAGGAGGTTTGCATGAGTACTTCCTCAGTCACTCATCATCCTCATTTATAATATTGTATCCAAACCCTGCCCATGGCTTCTCTCAGCCAGAACAAGCTTACTACTCATATTTTCCTCTGAACTCCAGAGTTAAAGTATGTTTTCTTCTCTTCTTGGAAGAGTGTTTTCTCTACTCTGCTATCTTCGTCAATCTGTCTCTGTCCCCGAATTACCTCCTTTCTTTCCTTCCTAGGAAAGGTTGTGTGGTTTTTAATCCCAATTCGTGGTCAAGCCCGAAAGCCTTACAGATGGGTACCCTGCCCCATCTCCTCGTTAACTCTTGAGGATGGCCTTCCAACTACCAACCCGACTGGTAATTCATTTCTAGGTTAGAAGATTGTTGAGCAATTACACCTAGTAGATATTGGTCTGGTGAGGTTCATCTCAACCATTCATGGTTTCCCCTCACCATCTCTCTCATAGAAACGATGTTCTATCTTGGCAAACTTTCCCCCTTTCAACAGTTGTGCAACACATATCAAATTTCTATTAATAACAAAAAATTCCTACATTGACCCTTTTATACAAAAGTTGATCAAATCAAACATTCACACATATTTTGTCCACCATAGTCTCTTGGCCAATTATAGTTATATTTACACAATGGAGGAAACAGGGGTATTACATATTGCATCGGCCCCTAGGTACATCAAATTTATTTACACCTTCTAATATCAATCTCTCAATGCTCGATAGTCTCATAGGTTTAATATTATTATATTCTATCAACCCTTGGGTGTATTACATTTAATCACACCTTCTTATCTCAATATATCCGTGCCCGATAGCCTAGTGAATTAAATATTAATAGTATTATATTATGTATATTATATTTAATCGTCCCCGGGGGACCTCAGGTAGCACATGCATCCTACCATTACCAATCTCCCGATAGATCCATTTGGAGTTTAATAAAAAATATTTTTTATTTTGTTCATTTCATTAATTGACCCCCAAGGATCTCATGTAGAAAATGTACCTTACAATCTCAATCTCTCGGTGTCTGAAAGCTCTTAATGGAGTTTAATGATGTTATTTTATATTATATTTATTTCATTAACTAGCCCCAAGGGATCTCGCGTAACAAATGTACCTTACAATCTCAATCCCTTAGTGCTCGATGACTCAAGTGGAGTTTAATATTATTAAATGTTGAGAGAAAGGGAAAAACTAAATCCTGGCATTTGAAATTAAATAAAACAAAAATATATTAATAGTGATATCCCCCAAGGATTACATAGTTGACCTTTGTGCAGTGCAAATTATTAAGATTGGTAACTTAACAAAATTATTTATTTTCCTAGAGGAAGGAAAAAATTTCAATCTTCTCTGCTCACATGCCAAAGATATAATTTCATGGTTTCTAATGTAATACTTTATCCTCCTAATATTCCACTTATTAAGACAACAAATAGTAAATTTGGAAAATTACCAGGAGTTACCATCCTTCCTACACCAAGTAAATTTCGCTCAGGAAACCAGATTAAAATATATAAACACATATATTTATTTATTTGAGTTTCTTTCTATAAGATAAAATCTCTTGGAAATAAAATTTCCCACAGTAAAATTTTGTTTTTACTAGGACTTATTTCCTATCTAAAATCATGAAAATATTTACTACTACTTAGAAAAAAACCACCATTTTAGGTCCTTACCTTTGGACATGGTTTTACTGAGTTGTAAGAATTTTACTCATACCATGTCTTAATAAGACCTAAATTAAATACAAAACACATAATTCCTAATTTCATTTTATTCCACACATTCCTCATGTTAAATACTTTATCCTCTCAACTAGATATCATAGGATTATGATACCAAAGTTATGGTCATTCTTTCATTCCAGGGCTTCCCCTTTCCAAACTTATGATGTTGGTTGGAAGTTAATGGATTTTACCCATGCTTCCACGGATTATTTAGCATTCAACTAATCCTTCCAAGAAGGTCCTAAGTCTTGATCATTAACCAAGAACATGTCACCTCTCAAAACCGATCTATAACTTTAGTTTAATAGGGAGCAACATTCATTTAATAGAGATTATGCATTCCTAACTTCAGATGTTCTTTGAATACTTTGACATGTTTGCCTTCACTAATAAACCATGATATGTATTCATACAAATGGGATGCAAATTCCCTTCCAACACTATGTTCTTATTCAGAGTTACAAATAATCATTTACAACAGTGTATAAAAATATAAACAGTCAGAGGGAAAACAACAAAATATATTTTACACGACTCTCTTCTGATTTTATGATAAGCTAGGCACATGGAGCAAGAAATTTTACTACTTGAACAGATTATCAAATTCTTCATATAATCAAAACATATATTTCATATCATCACGAAACTTATAATATCGTAAATTAAAAATTGAAATACTTATCTAAGAATTTAAGATAGATTGGAAATTGTTGATGGGTGAGTCTCTTTCCACCCAACCATAGTCACAACTATCTTATGTTTTTCCTTTCAGCTGGATACCCCCTAGATATAAGATGATGCCATGAGAGAAATCTCTCACTCAATAACATAACTATACAAATGAAGGCTACTCTCCTTCATCAACATAAATAAGCAAGATTTATCTCCAATTCCACTAGGAAAGGGAGGTTTCCCTTGACTTAGGGAGTCACAGCCATTAGCTTGAATAACTACATACCAAAAATTTGTAGCCATGTTTATCCACTTGATTTAGAGATTCTTACTTTATATTTATCACTCAGAAACTAGAGAAATTGACTTTCCTCTCTGTTGCTATGAACCAAAGGTGTTTTTTTTTAATATTCTCTTCTTAATTTTGTAGGTCTCTTACCACCTGTTGACCTCTCTCATTTTGTGGGTCCATTTTTCCGCAAATTCAAGGCCAGTTCAGAAGTCTCTAGATGGGTACTTTTATGCCCATGCTTTTTAAGGAAGGAATTTATGGTACAACTCCCCCATTCTTTCACCATAATAGTGAGAAGTTGGTAGTTCAACTACCAACTTCCTTCATTAATTGAAATTCTAGGAAGATGGGCAATCTAGGTTTTCTTGAATATTAAATTGGAAAGTAAATTTCCTCACCATTTTCCTCTCATGGAATCATTTTCTGTGTAAATGACCTACCCATCAACAAAAAAAAATTATTATCATTAAAATGGATTTTATCATTTTAATTGTTCATCATGGTCCAAAACGTTAATCATACTAGCCATGACTCATGGCGACATTTAGACATTTATTTACATACTAGGGAAAACTAGGTGTTACATTCCCCTCCCCCTTAAAGGAACATCGTCATCATTGTTCTACTTGTCGATGTAAATACTATGTACAATAGTGAACAAAAATGGGTATTCCTTTCTCATGGCATCCTCTAATTCCCAAGTGACCTCATCTACTCCAAAATGTTTCCACCACACTTTGTCCTACACAATGGTTCGGTTCCAAAGGAGGGTCTATTTCCTATCTATTATGCATTGAAGCTTGGGTTGGATTCTCCCTTGGGTTCCACCTGAATCATAGACCAATAAATTACATGATTAACATCATGAACATATTTCTTAAGCAAAGATACATGGAAAACATTGTGTGGTTTCACCATGGGAGGTAAGGCTAGCCTATAGGCTATCTGTCCCACTCTCTTAAGAATTTCAAATGGCCCACAATAACCCAGTGCCAACTTGGCACAATTTCCCATTCCTAGGGATCTTGTCTTAGGTTTTTTTTGGAGATACACATGTTCTCCCACTTTGAACTCCCTTTGATTTATGTTCTTGTCTGCATAATGTTTCTTCCTGTCTTGAGCCACTTTCAAATTTTGTTTTATCTTTGTTGTTTCTAGTTCCATTTCCTTTAACATGTTTGGTCCAAGAGTGATCCAGTCTACTGGATTATCCCAATTGATTGGTATTTTACACTTTCTACCATATAATTCCTCAAAAGAGCTCATATTTAATGACTCTTGATAGCCATTGTTGTAGGAAAATTCTACTAAGGGTAAGTAGTCTTCCAACTTCCCAAGTTGATGCATTGCATACATCCTCAGCATGTCCTCTAACACTCGGTTCACCCTCTTTGATTTTCCATCAGTTGGGAGATGGTAAGTTGTACTAAATTCTAATTGAGTCTCAAAGCTTGTTAACAATGCTTTCCAAAAATTTGAAGTGAATTTGACATCCCAATCTGATATGATAGTCTTTGGAATGCCATGCAACCTAAAAATATCCTTCATAAAAATATCAGCAATGTCAATTTCTTTGTGGGTATATTTCACCAAAATAAACTGAGCTTCCTTACTCAATTTCTCCACAACCACCATGATTGAATCATTTTGTTTTGTTTTCCTTGGTATTACAGTGATAAAGTACATTGAGATGACTTCCCATTTCCATTCAGGAATTGGCAAAGGCTGCAAAAACCCTACTGGGTGCTTGTAATCCACTTTGACCTGCTGACATTCCAAGGATTTGGCAATGTACTCATCTATGTTATTTTTCATTCCTGGCCAATAATACAACTTTCTTGTGGCTATTATCATTTTCTGGTATCCAGGATGACTAGAATATGGGCTTATATGAAGCTCATCCATTATGGTCCTCTTCAAGTCAGCTAAACATGGCACATACAATCTTCCCTTGTAGGTCAAAAAATTGTTCTCTAACAGTTGGTATCCATTGTACTTTGTCCCATTTGGCTCCTATTCCATGTATACTTTTACACTCCTTAAGTGTTCATCTTCTTCATGTGATTTTCTAATTTTTTCCTTGATATCTGATTCACGTGTTCTTATGGTATCCATTTGAATGATTTGAATACTTTTGCTAAGTGCATTTGTTGTTGGTTCTCCTTAGCTTTAATGTGTCATATTTCAAAATCAAAATCATTGATAAGGTTCATCCATCTATATTGTATAGCATTCAATTTGGGCTGGTCAAATAAATATCTCAGCCCACTATGGTCAGTCTTGAGTACAAAAAATTTTCCCAACAGATAATGTCTCCACATATTTAGAGCATGCACTATGTTAGCAAGCTCTAAGTCATGAGTCTCATTTTTATTCAATTTTCTTGACTCATAACCAACTACATGGTCATATTTTATCAGAACCCCTCTGAGTCCCTCCTTGCAAGCATATGTACATATTAAGAAATATTTATTTGGATCAACAATCTTCAAGATAGGTGCATGGGTTAGAAGAGACTTTAACTACCAAAAACTAGCTTCACAATCTATTGCCCAAACAAATTTCACTCCATTTTTCTGAAGTGAATTGATTGGGTGACCAATCTTTGAGAACCCTTGTATGAATCTTCTATAATACCCAACTAGGCCCATGAATGACCTCACTTCTATCACATATTTTGGTGCAGGCCAATTCATGATGGCTTTAATATTTTTAGGGTCCACTGCTACTCCTTCCTCAGAAATAGCATGGCCCAAGTAATGGTCTTGTTTATGAAAGAAATCGCATTTACTAAATTTGGCATAGAATTTGTTTTCCCTTAACACTTGCAACACTAATATGAGATGTTCCTCATGCTCTTTCTTATTCTTGGATTAAATCAAGATGTCATCAATGAACACTAATACAATGTTTTCCAAATATTTTCTAAGGATATTATTCAATAGGCGGATAAAGGTGGTTGGTGCATTTGTAAGTCCAAATGGTACCACCAAGAACTCATAGTGCCCATACCTTGTTCTAAAGGTAGTCTTGTATATTTCCTCATCTTTAATTCTTAATTGATAGTACCTAGACATGATGTCTATTTTTTAGAATATTGTAGCTCCTCTCAGTTGATTAAAGAGATCATCGATCCTGGGTACTTATTATTGATAGTCATTTTATTCAATTTTGTCTATAGTCAATACACAATATAAGTGTGCCATCCTTCTTTTTAACAAATAAGGTGGGTTCTCCCCCGGGAGACACACTAGGCCTTATGTATCCTTTCTCTAACATTTCTTTCAAATGTATTTTAAGTTCCACCAAATTAGTTGTGTCGATTATATAAGGTGCTCTAGACATTGGTACTTCTTCTGGCATGAGTTCAATGGAGAAATCAATGTCCCTCTTGGGAGGTCAACCCGATATCTCTTCTGGAAAAACATATTTGTACTCCCTTAGCATTGGTTGATCTTCAATGCTAGGATTATTCTCTTCAAATTATTCTAACACTTGTATGGAATATAAGGGACATCCTTTTCTGCAATACTTATTTACTTGTAGTATTGAAATATATCTCATAGATATAGGTTTCTACACTCCTTGTAAGGTTATTTTCTTTCATTCCTCATCTTCGCACTCTAAGTTTTTATTATAATAGTCTAGTTTGGATTTATGAGCAGTGAACCAATCCATGCCAATCAGAAAATCATATGATCCCAATGGAAGTATACTTAGGATTGCTTGTCTGGGAAACCCATTCATATCAAATTGGCATGCTTTAATAACTTCAATTACCTTCCTTTTGGGTTCCTGTGGCTAGTTGTACCAGCAATGACTTCTTATGTTTTTCCTTTTGGTAAACACATGCTTCAACAATTTGTGGAGAAATGTAACTCAAATTAGATCCGGGGTTAATTAAAATTGAAATAGTTGGCAAGTTTACCTTGTATTTCTACCATTGAAGCTTGGTGATCTGCTTGTTGATTCTCAATTGTTGGATAGATTTTTGGGGAACTCATAGCCACATCATTGACTATAGTGACCTCTTGGATATTATAGACCCTCCTATTATGATTTCCTCTATGAGGGTAGTCCCTCAATGATTCTCTTATCCACACTCCCAACACCTTAGTTGCCCTTTCTTTGGGCCTTCACTCTTTTCTACTAGTGGTCCAGAAGTCGTATTCTCACATTTGGGTGGGAAAATTTTGGTGTTGTGAACTTCTGGTTGGAAAAATTGACCTAGTATTCTTTCTATAATTCTTAAATCTTGAGGATTTGAATCCTTACTTCTTGAGTCCCATCTTATCATTTTTCTTCCACACCTTATTGTGATTCGTCTCATGCTTGGACTGATCACAAAAACACTTTTCCTTTCTTATGGTGTCTTCAAGTGTTTTGGGTTCATCAAATTCAATCCAACCTTGGAAATATTGTGGCAACCCACTGAGAAAACGCTACATCTTCACTTTATCATCCTTTATGTAACGTACATACCTCAATAAATCAAGAAATATGTTCACATAATTTTCCATAGTGACCTAGACCAATTTGAGTTCATGGAAGTCATTTATCTTTCCATCATAGTACTTATCAGATAGGTACTTTTTCCTAAAGAATTCCTCAAATTGCTTCCAAGATATCTTTATCTCACGGATACATGTCACATTTTTAAGATCCAACACCAGATGGAGGCCTTTCAATTCAGGTTAAATATGGTTACTCTATCCTTCATGTTCTTAGAGTGGTCATGTACCATGAATTATTTTTTTAGGCCCAATAACCACGCCTCTTCTTTTTCCCTTTTTTTGATATTTCCAGCAAAAATAGGTGTCTTGGATTTCATGAATTCCTAGGGTATGGAAGTATTTGGATGCTTCTTCCTCTTCCTCTTTCTTTGGGACTCTAAAATGACCTCAGTACTGTACAATTCCTCAGAGCTCTCTTCCTTCTCTCTAGGGGATTTCATGGATGAATCCTTGCTAGCTACATGTCTCTTGGCACCATGATGTTCCTTATTTAAGGTACTTTTCCCTGTATTTTTTTTTGTTGGACCATGCTTTTGAATTTATGGTGGGATTTGTGTCTTCTTGGACTGAAGCCTCTCAATCTCACTATTTGATGGTCCATGTTTCAACTGTCTTTGGATATTGGATATGATTTGTAGTATTATTGAATTTAATTCAGTTTTTTTTTCTTTCTCTCTGATGAGATTTTCATTATCAACCTTAAAGCTTTGAAGCTCTTCCATTAGGATCCTTACAATTTTTGTTAAGGTTTGAGGAGTTTCCACCATCCTCCTCTCATCTGAATCTTCTTCTATGTTATGGGAAGTATGTTCCATCCCAAGATAGGTTACCATTTCTCTTACTATTGTGACTTCTTATGTGTTGAAACAAACACCACTGTCAGTTGATCATTCAAATAGAATTTTATATATCTCAAACATTTTCTTGGGAAAGGTATTCATTGGCATACATAGCATGTAAATGAAATTCCATTCCCTTGCAAGCTTCACTCAACAATATTTATTAGAGTACATCCAACACTGTAATTTTCTGCAAAACCTTAATAAAGCAGAAGAAAGCATCAATTCTATCATGCAAAATTCAAGCATCCAAGAAGGGTAAAAATCAGTCTTATTCCTTTTAATAATTTATATAAACTCTTTTAAATTAAACTATCTCTTTTATGTTTTATTGTTACCATTGAACTTCTTGAGCCCATACAGCGTGAGTGTTGTAACCATGCTCTGATATCATTCGGTAACCTAGACCCGCCCCTTAGGTTCTCTTAAAGGGGTGGGGTATCAAAAATTTTATTTTCCTTATCCATCTCAAAACCTATTTTTGAGGGCACCATAATCTTCTTCTCCTCAAGAGAAAAATGTTCCTCGATCTGGACTCTGGATCAAAAGTTATGGCCCTTTAAAGATTTTACCGAGAATAACAAGCCTGTACACTGCCACATGGAAGGTGACATGGAATCACATGAGGTGATGATGTGTCATTATACATGGCGAATATGCAACATGGTAGATTCATATTCCATCGGACCGGGTGTAGCACCTTACACCCCTAAAGTCTTTTTAGGTTAAATAAATCTTTACATTATAATCCACTCCTTAGGATTTTATTTATTTAATCCACATTATTGTTAATTAATCCTCATTAATTTAACACCCCACTTAATGACATTTTTGCTTAATCTATTTCATTGGTCTGGTAATTACCGAGAGTTTACCTTACCCCGGGTGTATTTCCTATCGCTCATGCCTTCTTACCATTTTCTCGAGATCCAATGTTATGGTGGAAAACTAATAATAATATTTATATTATATTTCATCAAGATTTTATTAAGTTATAATATGATGCACCTGCCTTCGGGTATATCAAACATGACTTTTTACCATTTCCAAGCTCCATCTATGATATTTCGATGGATTCATTAAAAATAATATTTTATATATCATAAAGCATTGGGGTTAATTATAGATTTATATTATAATTGCATCGACCCCCGAACATGTCTCTTACCACACGCACCTTTCCCTCTTCATCTCTCAGTTCATGATAGCCCGATGAGGTTTAATGATATTATATTACATCTCCCCCCGGGTACATCACATTTATGCACCCCTTCTAATATCAATATCCCAGTGCCCGATAGCCCGATGGGTTTAATATTATTATATTCTATCAGCCCCTGGGTGTATTAAATTTAAGCACACCTTCTTATATCAATCTCTTGGTGTTGGTGAGATTAATATTAATATTGTTTTATTATGTTTCTTATATTTAATCAGCCTCTAGGGATCTCACGTAACACATGCATCCTACCAATCTCAATCTCTTGTTTCCCGATAGCTCCCTTTGGAGTTTAATAAAAATTATTTAAATTTTTTTTATTTCATTAATCGGCCCTTAGGGATTTCATGTAGCTAATGTACCTTACAATATCAATCTCTCAGTGACCGATAGCTATGAATGGAGTTTAATAATAGTATTTTGTATTATGTTTATTTCATGAATTGGCCACCAGAGATCTCACATAGAAAATGTACCTTACAATCTCAATCTCCTAGTGCCCGACAACTCAGATGGAGTTTAATATTATTAAATGTTGAGAGAAAGGGAAAATCTAAATCCCAACTTTTGAAATTAAATAAAACAATCATAAATTAACAGTGATATCCCCCTCTGGTAACTTAACAAAATTATTTATTTGCCTAGAGGAAGGAAAATATTTCTAGCTTCTCTTCTCACGTGCCTAGGAAAAATTTTTATGGTTTTTAATGTAATTCTTACTCCTCCTAATATTCCACTTATTAACACAATACATGGTAAATTTGGAAAATTATGAAGAGTTACCATCCTTCGTACACCAAGTAAATTTCGCTCAAGAAACCATATTAAAATATATAAACACATATATTTCTTTATTTGAGTTTCTTTCTATAAGATAAAATCTCTTAGAAATAAAATTTCCCACAATAAATTTTCATTTTTACCAAGACTTATTGCCCACCTAAAATCATGCAAATCTTTACTACTATTTAGGAAAAATCCATCGTTTTGGGTCTTTACCTTTGGACATGGTTTTACATAAGAATTTTATTCATATCGTGTCTTAATAAGGCATAAATTAAATACAAAACACATAATTCCTAATTTGTTTTTATTCCACACATTCCTCATGTTAAATACTTTATCCTCTCAACTAGATATCCTAGGCTTATGAGACCAATGTTATGGTCATTCTTTCATTCCAGGGCTTACCCCTTGCCAAAACTATTGTGTTGGCTGGAATTTTAGGGCTTTTACCCATGCTTCCACATATTATTTAGCATTCAACTAAGCCTTCCAACAAGGTCTTAAAGATTGATCATTAACCAAGAACAGTTCACCTCCCAAAACTGATCTATATAAACTTCATTATAATAGGGAACAACATTCATTTAATAGAGATTATACAGTCCTAACCTCAAATTTTATGTGAAGACTTTGACAAATTAGTCTTCACTACTAACCCGTGAGTTATGTTCATACAAATGAGCTACAAATTCCCATCCTATTAATACCCCAAAGCTAAACCCCAATTGTAATGTAAATTTAATTGTACATATAGGATGGTGAAACATGGTGCACAAGTTTTGGGTATAGTTAAGTGTGTGCGAACCAAGGAAAGAGTGTGCACCCATTTCATAACCTTGTGTGCATCTGAGTAAATGCGTGAGGATTTTCGTGTGCACGAACCAAGGAAAGAGTTCATGTCCATTTCATAGTTTTGCGTGCACCTAAATAAGTGCATGGGTATGCTTCAAAGTGCACACCAGACCGTGCATGTAGCCAAGATATTTTGGGGGCAAAGAGCCTTTGTATATATGTATATGGAGACCACAGCTTCTGTGCAGTTATTAGGCTTGAGAGCCTGGATTGCAGAAGATGCCAATGTGCTTATTTTTGTAAAATGTAATTGCAATAATATATTAATAAAACATATCACTGCGTGCAAACCAATCAAACGAAAAGAGACAGGGGCTTAAAACTCCACTAGAATGGGAAAGGGATGTGAAGCTTAAAGGGAATATTTTTATAACATTTCCAAAAGTATAATTATGGGATATGTATTTATCTTAAGTTCCTAAGGAATGGGAATGGTTCACGAAGTGGAGCTAAGTTATCTCTTAAGGTGACAAATGTCCAATTATAATCATGCAAATATATTGTTGGGCCTTAGTGTATTTTGGGGGATTCGCTCATTCCTTCATCATGAAGACCAACTTTCCTCTGGAAGGCATATGTATCTGGATGTAACTTGTTTCCATCACATAACCCTGTACTTAAGAAGGCATGCATGTTTTTCAAAGAATCGGGTTGTCAGGCCTGTGTTTGTTGAATAAGTAGGTTTTCAAGCCCATAAGAATTCTTTCTAGGCGATAGAAATTATGGGAATTTCTTTCCCAAGGTGCTCAGTTGCAGCTATAGGGCCCTAAGACTTCCTGTTTGACCTATTGTTGAAGCTCTGGAAGGGAAGTGGGGAAACCCAAGGACTATTAAGAAGAGAAGGGGCACTCTTTATGGGGTGGGATGGGCATGAGGGGAATGAGGGACTATAGTTTATTTTTTGGGGTTGGCACCTTTGTCTGAGTGTTTTCACTGTGGATAGACCTTATCTTGGCTTAGGAATCCTTTTCCCAGGTGGATTTTTATCCCCAACTCGAGGGTGAACTGTTGCTGAGAGTTTCTGAGTGGTAGATTCTATGGTTGGGAGGAACATATGAGATCTGTGTGCAGTTGGTGGATTACAACAAAAGATAAGTATCTTATTATGTGTATTATTATCTGAGTAATGTGCATATACATGTTAAATATATTATGCGTTACAATTGTATATATATTTGTGCATGGATTATATATGTTGTAGAACTACATGTTTATTGCATATGTAGGGAATGGGTCATGATGGTTTATATGTGTTTATATAACATTTAACATGTGAATTATTATGGTATTTTTGTCTATGGAATTGGTAAATAATTATGTTTGGTTGTGCATGTATTGTTAGTCCTGCATAATTGTTGTAGATGTAGAGCATGGTAGTTATTAAGTGTTTCCTATTAGATAATTCTGTGGTAACAGTCATGGGATTCTGAGGCAAGGGCTGAATCATTGCACGCGCAAATGGGACAGACCCCGCGCATGACATAGGAATGGTTGCGCACATAGTTATATTATGAGTTCATTTCGTTGTTATAGTCACTTGTTAAGTAACTTCAGTAGATATAGTATGGGTACTAGCGTGAAGCTAGAAATTTTGTGCGTGTTGAGGGACAATTGACGCGACCAACAAAAGAACGATTGAGCATGCATAATTGCTAATACATATTTGTTTTGCGCAGTACGAGACCAGGTTGCATGCACTAGGAAACCATAAGTGTTTTTAGCACAAGGCCAATTGTGTGCACTACTAGTTTCAATGAGTTGCTTCTACAGGAGAAATAATTGATATCAAAGATTTCTTTAGTGAGTCACAATAATGGATACTTATCAATGTGGTAAGGGGACTCCGCTAGGATGTTGGATATGTTACAAAGTGGTATCAGAGCTCAATTTTTTATGTGACATGGCCTTTGAGAATAGTTGGGGACGTTACAAAGTGGTATCATAGCTCAATTTTGATGTGACATGGCTTTTGAGTAGACCTGGGGAAATTACAAAGAGGTATCAGGGCAAGTTACAAAGCCAACACTTTGTTCTTACTCAAAGTTACAAATAATCACTTACAGTGGTCTATAAAAACAAAAATATCTAGAGGGAAAACAACAAAATATATTTTACATGACTCTCTTCTGATTTTACGATTAGCCAGGCACATGGAGCAACAAAATTTACTACTTGAACAGATTATCAAATTCCTCATATAAATAAAATATAGATTTCATGGCATTAGGAAACTTATCATGGAATAAATAAAAAACCGAAATATTTATTTGAGAATTTAATATATATTGGCAATTGTTGATGCATGAGCCTCTTTCAACCCAACCATAGGCACAACTATCTTTTTTCTATCCTTTTAGTTGGCCACACCCTAGCCATAAGATGATTCGATGAGGGAAAACTCGCACTCAATAACAGAAGTATACAAATGAAGGCTACTCTCCTTCATCAATAGAAATTAGCAATATTCATCTCCAATTCCTCCAAGCAAGGGGGTCTTCTCTTAACTCAGGGAGTCACAACAATTAGCTTGCACAACTACATACCAAATATTCGCAGCCCCATTTATCATCTTGATTTAGAGATTCTTACTTGTTATTTCTCACTCAAAAACCAGAGAACTTGACTTTCCTCTTTGTTGCTATCAACTAGATGCATTTTTCTAATCATTCTCTTTTTAATTATATGGGTCTCTTACCAGCTTCTGACCTCTCTCATTTCATGGGTCCGTTTTTCCCCAAATTTGAGGCTAGTTCAAAAGTCTCTAGATGGGTACTTTTATACCCATGCTTTTGAAGCAAGGCAATTCTGGTACATCCCCCCCATTATTTCCCCATAATTTTGGGAGCTGGTAGTTCAACTACCAACTTCCTTCATTAACTGAAATTCTGGGAAAATGGACAATCTGGGTTTTCATGAATATTAAATTGGCAAGGAAATTTCCTCACCATTTCCCTCTCATGGCATCATTTTCTGTGTAAATGCTCCACCCATCAACAATTTATTGTCATTATCATTAAAATGCATTTTATCATTTTATTCTATATCATGGTCCAAAACATTAAGCACATTAGCCATGACTCGTCGTGAAATTAAGACATGTTTATATACATGTTACATTTGGGTATCCATTTCTACATTGAAAAAAAATGGATCCTTATACGTTTTCCATAATGAGATTGAAATACAACCTTATTGAGAAGGATGGGACTCACTAATTTTGCAATAGTCACCTAACAGATTGTATGGATAGGGGGTGAGAGCCAAGACATATTAGTTGATATGGTTAGTGTTTTGTGATATTGCAATGGTTTTTTGATCTAACATACACCATGGTAGTAACGTGGTTACTTATGTATGCCTCTTGTGAGTGAATTCCAATTATTTTATCACCTAAGACTAGGTGTTCAAGAATGGGTTGTGTCTCCCTAAGTGATCTTGAACATTTTTAGCCTTCAATTGGTGTAGTGAAGCAAGGACATGATGAGAATAGTTGGGCATTTTAAATACTACAATCCAATAGAGAAACATAAATTTTAATGTAGTTATGGCTCCTATAGTTTCTAAATCTTTTGAGATAGGTTTCATTTTACTTCCTATTACAAGTTTCCTTACGAAGATTGGCACCTTATGTTTTTTCTTACTCTAAGTCAAATTTATGAGAAAAAAAAAAGTTTTATATATGAGAAAGTAGGGGACCCGTGACTCTCTTGTCACTAGGTTGGGATATTACAGTGGTATTTGAGAAATTGGGTTTAATACTATGGACCTTTAACTTGCTTGGAAAGATTTGGCTGAATTGGTGGCATGTAAAAAGTATTTGAATGTAAGTGTGAGGATTGATTGGTTAAGTTAAAGTAAATGTGAACAAAAGAAACAAATGGAGTTACTGGCAACTGAAATTGTGGACAAACTTGGACATTGAGTTTGTCGATGGAAAGTTATCAATGAGAGAGAAGAGAGGTTATCTACAAAGGACATTTACTGATGGAAATTTACCAAGAAGAAACAAGAGAAAAAAAAAATCTCCCAAGAAAATAAATAACAATTTATGTTCCATTATAGAATGAAAATCACATTCTTCAGGTGCTCAAAGCATGATACAAATAAAAGAAAGTATAGGTGCATATTTCACTTACAAGAATGCAAGTGCATACTACACTTACAAGGTTAAAATTACATAAGTAATGTATATTTCATTTCTTTCCCTTTATAAATTAATCCTTGATCTTGTCATTTTTCCATTTCGTATATGACCACGGGCTTGACTACTTCGGGGGTTGGGGAGATGTCAAGCATCGGCCCCCTCCCCTTTTTCCATGGAATGCAATGCATTCCATATTTTTAACTTATTTCCACCCCTTTGAAGAATAATCCAAAATAAGTGATAGTGAATTAGGTGATAGGATATCATAGTATAAATTTCATGATGTATTTTTGTTCTACCGAGAGGAGAGTTAGGTACCACATCCTCCCTCAAGGAGGAAATTCCCATATCTATGTATTCTACTTTATCCCCCAAAAAAGGAGTGGACTCCCCAATTGACACTTCTAGGTATTTACCTCCTTTTGATCAAGGTTTGTATTTGAACTTGATTTCTCCATAAAATTCCATCGTTTTAGTTTTTATTTGGTTCCATTTTTCCTAGGAGGATGAACTTGAGCATGAGGACAAGTTTCTTTTCAATGTTCTATAACATTACATATCCTGCACTTGAATATTGTGTTCTCATAATCCAAGACTTGTGTGTATTTAAAAATATTCCATGTGAAAAACATTTTTTCTAGATGACCCTTACTAAGGTCTATATCAACATAGATGCAATATTATGTTCATAAACACGACACAACTCCCACAACTATGTCAAGATATGATTTTATGTCAATTCCCAAAACATTCTCAATGTCCTTAAAAACTGAGAAATACTATAGATGTAATGGAAAATTGGGAAGACGAACCCAAATTAACATTCTAATAATTAACATAGTATTAGAATCAAATTTAAGGAACCAAAGAGTTATAAAAAGTCATGCACTTCCCCAAAACTAGGGACTCTCTTCAAACACTTATTGATAATCAACATAAGCATAGAACTTGACAATGAAAAAGACCTTGTAGCATAGAGACATCTCACATTTCTTTGTTCAAGTCAAGTGAATACAATGAAACAACGTTGATGTAGGAGGCCAATACCCATTAAATCTACAAATAATCAAATATTTTTCATATGGTGAATGTAGATGAGTTACCTCTCATGAAGTTACCAAAAAAGGAAATTGAGTTCGTTGATGGAAAGTTATCAACAAAGGGAGTGCATAGCTATAAAATCTCAGTTTTAATCCCCTTGAATTATAATGTAATTGTACATATGTTAAATAGGCTGGTGAGACAGTATGTTTTTTGTCAGAGAGCCTAGCATTGTAATATATACATACATTGATTAAATAAAAATACATCATTGGTTGTGATATTTGTTTTATTTTGTAGATTTGAGCAAGTATTCTCACATGGCCTAGGTGTTGGGCATGTGGAAATCATCATGGGAACCACACTACACTTTAGATTATTGGTGAAAACCCCCTTGGATTTGTGTTAGATCTTCATCGGTTTGGTGATAGGATTTGTGGGCTTGTGTAGGGGCTTCACACCCATAGAGAAAGTCTAATTTGATGTTGACTTGTGGAGGGTATTTCTTGATGACCACTAAGGATTGTATATAAAGGAGAGAGGTAAATGTGATATTTCATATTGCGTGAGTGTGGAGACATGATGGAGCTAGCATAAGTGAGTCTGCACTTGTGCTAGGAGGCTTGGTGAATTTTGCAAAAGGGAAATTCTGTAATGGTGGAAAATCTGGTCTGGCAGAGAGGAAGTCATAAAGAATAAATTGTATGGTGGTGTATGTATAGTTTTTTGTATACATATGTTAGTTGTAGGTGGTCACAATCAAGTATGTACGCAAGTTGTAGGTAGGCATAGCCGTGTATACATGGGTTGTAGTGAGGCGCAGTCGTGTATGTATGTGGATTGTAGTAAGGTGAATCGTGTACATTTGTACAGGTTTTCTATGCAGGATCAAGTCCATACAAGATAACGTCAATAGGCCATACAAGTGGTCTACAACAAATTTGTGGGTAGAGGAAATTTTAAGGTTTTTTTGAGGTTTGGTTTTCTGATATTTTTTGGTTATTGGAGGACAAGGTTGTCCTCATATTTTGGTGAAATTGTATTAGCTGGGAGGGATAGTTTTTCCCTTAGGATTTATGAATTTGACAAGGTTACAAAACATAATTTTTTTTCTCTTGTATATTGATGATTCATCTCTGATATTGTTGTTTCCACTGCATATATTTTCAGTCAATTATTTTCAGTGTAAAATTGTTCAGTGGTAATAGCTAGGGTTTATTATTAGTTCACTAGGAAGCAATTTTTAGATCTAAAATTTAGTCACATAGAGTTGCATGTGAAAATTGGCATGGTATTAGAGATTAGGATATATTGAGAAGGGGGTCATCTTTGAGATACATAGCTACTACAGTTGGTCACATATTTCTTGTTTATGTTCGAACAGGTCATAAGTGACAACTCTGTAAGGGAGGTGTAGCAATGTTGATGAGTTAGCTCTGAGAGGGAGCTACATTTTTGGTTGCAAGTGGAAACAAGTTAAATGGTCTCTGTTTTGAGACATGGAGTAGATCATTCATACGAGGATTTGTGGACTATTGTAGCTCGGTGGTGTGGAAGGTTGGGAGTTTTTGTGGATTGGTAGAGAGCTCAGTTCACAACAGTATGTTGTGTGATGGGTTACCAACTCCAGGGATGGACTTCCAGTGACTTGTCATAGTGATTTGTGATGGGTGCATCTTAGGTGCTTTGGCATGGATGAGATAGCTTCGTGTGGATGGAAGGTTGACGAGATATAGTCTTCATTGGGCCATAGGATTACACACTTGACAGTGAATCGAGGTGCAAAAATATATGAGGTATTTCACCCAAGAGGATGAGGACACTTGTAAAGATGAGTTGCAGAGGTCTAGAGTGGACCAGACTGAGTGTCCAACCATAGCTTGGGATTGTTTTAGATGAGGACACAGGATCAGTTGTAGCATGTGTAGACACGTATTTATTTTTGGTGACTTGGATGATGGGCTTGGGAAAAAGTTCATTGGATTGTCGTGACTTGGGTAAGAAAGATGATTTCCTTGGAGAATTGCATGGTTCTTATACAGTGGGAACCACTGGAACATGATAGGGGCATAGTATTTTTTTGATAGCTTCATAGTGTTTGACTCAGGTATGTACGAGGAGCTTGGTATGAGGACCAGACATGTAGTACAAGTATATGGAGCAATGGTATTTCGAATGGATTTAGGGGATGCGTTGCAAATGGTAAATGTGTTATGAGTTCCAAGAGTATGTTCTTAGCCTCAACGATTGAGGAGTGGGACTATGAAGTGTTTTTCTAGGATGGACAAGTGTTATTGGACACCCATAGGATCTAGCCTAGGAACATCAATGGTCTTGGAGTTAAAGAGGGGAACCTGTATAAGCTAAGGGGGCAACTTATACGTGGTGTGACTAGCAGGAGTAGAGAGACAGATGAGGAGGAGAAGGTATATCCACCAGTAGTGAGACAGGTGGCCCCACCAACGACACATGTACAGAGAGAGAAGGTAGCTCCACCAGTGGTACAGGCTCAGAGGGATCCAGAGTTCATAGGGAGTCAGCCCTCAGGATCCAGTAGAGAGGAGCAACCTCCCAAGATTTTTCATAGGAGATTAGACTTCGGAGGAGGTCAGTAGGTTTAGAGAGAGAAGATGGATCTGGAGGTTGTGTAGACTCATAGGGAGTCTGATTTCAAAGGGAGTCAATGGATTTAGAGGGAGTTTGAGTTCAAAGGGAATCATGAGGCTTCAAGGGAGAGTCCTTCGCTCAGTGGGAGCCAACCTTCAGGTCTATATGGGAGAGAGGCATCTTCCAAGACTGTCAAGAGAGTGTTATGGGTTGAGATGGCAAGGCAGGATGCTCAGGAGTGGGAGGCTTCTAGGAGCAGGGAATATTCCAAGGAGGGATGATGCTAGACAGTAGGACTTGACTTAGTGACAAGGGGAGCATCCAATAAGGTGGATTCGAGAGAGCCTATAGTAGAATATCCAGTACAAGAGAGAAACAGATACTTTTAGGTGATTATGGAGTGTGGTGAGAATACCTCACTCGCTAAGAGGGAGTGTTGATTCTTGTAGCTTCAGGCAGGTATTCTCACATGGCCTGGGTGTTGGGCATATGGAAATCGTCATGGGAACCACACTACACTTTCGGTTTGGTGAAAACCCCTTTAGATTTGTGTTGAGGCTTCATAATTTTGGTGATGGGATTTGTGGGCTTGTGTAGGGGCTTCACACCCACAGAGAAATCCTAATTTGATGTTGACTTGTGGAGGGGTTTTCTTGATGACCCCTAAAGATTGCATATAAAGGAGAGATGTCATTGCAACATTTTGTAGTGAGTGAGTGTGAATACATGATGGAGCTAGCATAAGTGAGTTTGCACTTGTTGGCCCTTGACCAAGTTTTGAGGAAACATTGGTTGTGTTTAACCACTTTTGGGACTCCGGCAGGTTGGTCGAAGGTGGAGAGCCCAGGCGAAGCGGAGATCACAGGATCTCGCTTATATTGTGGGCTTGTGGACACAACAAAGGTTTTACTAGGGTTTATGTAACGGGTTATGGGATGTCGGGCCATGGGTTTATCCATGTTTAGGCCTTTTTGTAAATGTATAAATAAGTAGTAGATAAGTGATGTAAAAGTAGTTATTGATTGGCTTAGTGCATGACTAGTTAGCTTTGTGTAGAGTATGTTAAGACTTGCAGAGCTAAGTGCAAGTATTTTGTAGGTTTCTTTGTGCACAGACGTTTTATGTAAGGCTTTGTGCCTTGACCTGATTTTGGGAAGGAGGATCCGGTGCGTAGCGCATATATCTCTTGTCCTTTGTGGAGTTTGGATGTGTGGCTTTATGCACAGGAGTGACTAAATGTAAGGAGATTGAAGACTAATAAAGAAGAAGAAGAAGTTGGTGGACATAGCCCCACACTGGGGTGAACCATGTATATCCTGTGTCTCGATGTGCTTTGTGCGATGTGGATTATGTTGTTTATTTGCTTAGTGTTGTTGCATAATGTATGATGAATGCATCTGATAATTTTTGCTTAGTGATTAGTGGTATTAATGATAAATGAATGCTATATCTGAGCTAATTCTATGTGCTAAGTGATTGAGAGTGCTTGATCTTTATTGTTACTGCGTTGATCTGTAATAAGGGTTTAATCTGTGATGTGAATGAGACTCATGAACTAATGCATATTGTTCTCTAAGTGATCTGCTAAGTGTTGTAATCACATATCTATGTCCCAGCTTGGTTGT
>SNQJ01S0000112.1:210240-248644 GCA_010110895.2 Picea sitchensis
TCTACCTCGGGTGAGACTTCATCTACTTCGCAGGTGTTTCCAAAAGGGTTGGTAGTTAGGGTTCTTTTGGTGCTCTATTGAAGCGTTGAACCCTGGGTCTACCCCTGTGCCAAAAACACTTATGCTAGAAGGCTTGGTGAATTTTTCAAAAGGGGAATTCTACAATGGAGGAAAATATGGCCTAAGAGAGAGGAAGTTGCAGAGAGAAAATCGTCCATAGGTGTCCATACATTTTTCTATATATATATATATATATATACGCGGGTTGTAGGCAAGCACAGTTGTGTATGTATGTGGATTGCAGGTAGGCACAGTTGCGTATACGTGGGTTGCAGTGAGGCAAGTCACATATTTATGCGGGCTGCAGTAAAGTGAATCATGTACATTCATACAGGTTTTTTGGGCATGTCACAGGAGAAGGTCCATAAAATCTTACGTCAACATGTTGTACAAGTGGTCTGCAATAGATTTGTGGGCATAGGACATTTCCAGGGTTTTGCTGAGGTTTCTTTATTTTATATTTTCTGGTTATTGGAGGACAAGATTGTCCTCATATTTTGGTGAAATCTTATTGAATGGGAGGGTTGGTTTTTCCCTCAGGATTTCTGAATTTGAGAAGGTTACATCACATAAATTGTGTGTCTCTTGTTATTGATGATTCATCTTTGATCTTGTTTTTTCCACTGCATATATTTTCGGTCAATCATTTTCAGTGTAAAATTGTTAAGTGATAATAGTTAGGGTTTACTATTAGTTCACTAGGAAGTAATTTTCAAATCTAATAATTAGTCACATAGAGTTGCATGTGAAAATTGACAATTTGAGGGTTGATAATGTTCAGGGAATATGATTCTAGAAGAGAGGGAGGATAAAGGGGATTTTCAAGGGAAAATCACATGTGCCTAGAATCCCATGTCATTTTCCTAAAGTAATTTGTCATTACCATATAATCCTTCTTTGACTTGTCAAAAACCAACCATTGAATGAGAAGTATGGGATAACTACCCACATGTAATAGGTTGGTGGGGAAAGTCATCTCACCTACTTATGACAACATGGGATAAGTACAACCACTTTTTGGGAAATGTGAGAGTCAAACATGCATGGAAGAAAAGGAAATTCAAGTAGGGAGAGAGGACAATTTTTGGGACAATAGGAGGAGAGAAAAATAAAATCTTGGTGTTGGAAATGGGGCAGCCATACTTGGTATGGAAAGGCATCTTGGTTGAGCTAAGTTTTATGCTAAGAATTGGGTTGTCATGCTTGTGAATGATATTTCTGTTAAGAAATTGCTTAATATCTTGGGAGAAGGTTGTTGTGAAAAATTTTATTACAACTAAGATTCCTAGAGTCCCTGGATGAGAAATTTCCTATCCAGCCTGTGTTGGAGCCTTGGAGGGAAAATGAGAGAGCCTGAGAGAATGTGTGGTAGAGAAGGGGGTCCCATTCCTTGGGTTGTGTTGATTGAGGGGAAATAGATCTAGTGGATTGAAAATTTTGTAGGAGTTAGTATCCTCGATATTGGGTTGTTGAGTGGATAGTAGAAAACCTTAGGAGGCATTCCTTTCTTGTGGACTCAACCCCAACTTGATGATGGTTTGTTGTTGACAGAAATGGAATACTAGAAGAGCCTATGGTTGGGAGGAATGTCCCTCATATGAAACCGGTTGATAACAAACACTTATGAGATAAGTGTTATGGCCACCATTCTTATCTACTGTGTTAATGTTGGGTTTTGGTGTTGCATTTTATTGTGTGGTTGAATGCTACTAAATATGCTTTGATACTTGCATTCATGATTTTGAAATTATGAATAGTTGCATGAGTTTTTTTAGACACGCTACACCATTTTATTTTAATGATATCAAATTATTTTGTTTTGATGGGAAATGAATACATCGTTTTGTTGGAGAATGAGAACATTACACTTTGGTATTAGAAGCATAATTTGTAGTAATGTAGCTTAGCATGGAAGCTAGAGACATTATGGTAGTTATGGACAATGAAATAGCATAATTCATTAACAAGAAACCCATTAGGAAAGAACATACCAATGAAGGAGGCACCAACATAACATAGTCATGGATGAAAAGATTGACTAGGAAAACCAACATAACATAATCATGGATGAAGAGATTGACTAAAAAATAATATTGTGCATAAATAGAAGGGGATAAGAAATTGGGGTTTGTCTTGATTATTAACTCTAATTTATGATGTTAAGAACTTATAGTCCATAAGATTAATGCAATCCAATTTTTAATTCCAAAAAGAGTATATTTTTCTATTATTTATGTATTTAAAAACTAAATCTTTATATCTAAATGTTTATTTTTCTTTCAACTAACTTTTCATAATTTCTATACAAACAAAAACTTAGAACTATGATATCAATATTTACTATAAGTAACTTAAATTTATTAAATATATAAATAAATAAATAAAAACACAAAAATAGGTTTTTATAGTTTATTATTTTTTTTCCTTGGACTCAAACAGAATTTTTTTCAATTTTATTTTGCAATCTGGATACTTGAACTCACATAGATTCATTCCATTTTTATTATTTTAGTTTTATTTCGCTATCTAGATGATTAAGCTCAAATATATTTATTTCATTTTCATTATTGTACTTTTATTTAGCTATCGAGATTTAGTTTGAAAAGGTGCAGATGCTTGTATTGGAGAATTGAATGGATGTAATGTATAACAACCCAAATTCCTTAATTATGAAGGTGGGTATAGGCTAGAGCTTTTGGGCGTTCCAAATGTAATCTAAACACGAGGCAAACCAAAGCAGAGAGAGACATCCATAACCTCTACTGCAAGTTTTCAAAGTCAAAAGAAGAAAAATGAGAGCATATGTGACAAACTGGAATCAATCCCAGCCCAGTATCATCCTGGAATCTCAGATATATATATATAATTCCATTACCTAATGAGTAGTGCACCGCGCTGCCTGCTTTACCTATGTTTTTGTCATCAAAATCTTACAAAAGCTCTGTGTCTTCCTGATTGCATTCCCTACAATGGGATGCATAAATTTCCCTGGTTTTACATGGGTTTCCATTGCCCTAATCCTCTGCTTGACTCCTGTATCTTCAAGCCCAAGAAAAATGAATCCCATGGACGTTTTTCTGAATGCAAAAGACTTCAATTCCAGCACTGAATATGGCGTTTTCTTGCCTCTCTATTCCAAGGTCCTCTCTTCTGTGCCCATATCATTGCGAGGCGCATTTCCGTATAAAGGATCCAGCAGATTCCCACTTCAAGTCACGAGCCTGAATCTCGTTGTGCAGGTAGCAATGGGCAACCCACCTCAGAAACAAGAAATGGTAGTCGATACAGGCAGCGAGCTGTCGTGGCTAGAATGCATTCACAATCCCTTGTCGGATCCTTCTTCTTCTTTCAACCCTATTCTGTCGACCTCTTATCGACCGATCCCATGCAGCTCACCCGTCTGCAAAAAAGAGACCTACAATTTCCCAGTCCCGACGGCCTGCGACAGCAACCGCCTCTGCCAGTACTCTTACTCTTATGCCGACGGTACATTCGCCGACGGGGTCCTCGGCTCCGACACAGTCATGCTCACCCCAATCCGTGGCGCGTCTCTTCTCAAAATTCCCAGTTTCGTGTTCGGGTGCGTGCCATTGCCCGTGCCCGACACGCCGGGTCTGATGGGTCTCAGCCAAGGCACCCTATCGTTTGTTTCCCAAATGCAACCCGGCACGAACCCGGGCCGTAAATTCTCCTACTGTATTCCCGACCATGTTCTTCATCCCCAATCGGCCGGCATTCTCGTGTTCGGAGACTCTCCATTTTCGAAGTATCTCCACTATACGCCGCTGTATACCCAATCCATTCCCCTGCCATATTTCAACCGGGTGGCCTACAGCGTTAAGCTATACGGCATCAAGGTCGGACGCAGGCTTCTCTCCATACCGCCGACCGTGTTCTTGCCAGACAACACGGGGGCCGGGCAGACGATGGTTGATTCCGGCACCCAATTCAGTTTTCTGTTAAGCGAAGCTTACACGCCGCTCAAGCAGGCATTTCTTGAACGGAATCGAGGAACGCTGAATCCCGTGGAGGTGAATTTTCCAAAGTTTCAAGGACCAATGGATCTCTGCTTCGCTCAGCCCGCGGGTCAGCCATTTCCACAAGTAACACCCGTGACTCTGCTCTTCGATTCCGCCCGCGTGAGACTCGAGAGCCACCAGGTCCTCTACCAAGTGCCCAAAGATATTGCCGGTGCCCAGAATAACCGGACCATTTACTGCTTCACATTTGGGAACTCTGAATTGGTGCCCATGTATATGAATATCATAGGCAATTACCACCAGCAGAATCTGTGGATAGAATATGATCTCCAGAACTCTCGCATTGGATTTGCCCGGGCTGTCTGCAACATCAATTGATCGACGAAATACTGTTCATTGCGATTGGATTAAATGTCCATGTTCATGATCACATTGGTTTTTTTTTGTTTTTTCTGTCAATAAATATTGGGTGTTCTGTATTTTTCATTCTCCTCTGATCTCCTTCTCTGTGTGAATTCTGAAACTCATTTGTCAAACCCTGTCGGAGTAATCATGGCAGAGGCAACCAGATTTGAAACAATAAAGTCGTTTAATGTGTCCGCAGTTGTCAACAAACACGCTGCACGCACAAGTCTCCCATGCACCTTTGTACGTATCGTAAGGACGAAGCCAAGCCGAAGTATTCGCTTTGCCTTATATTCTAGGGTTTTGTATTTTGGTTTTATATAATTCGAGTCTTTCAGTATTAGCTTTGCCTTAGATTTTAGGGTTTTGTATTTTGGTTTTATATAATTTGAGTGTTTTTCAGCATGTTGAATTCATTTATATATTTAGAAAGGTAATTTAAACAACAAAAAATAGAGATTTTGTCCAAATTTATATCGTCAATTCCGGCCATTTTTTGTTAGAAAACTCAAAAGGTAGAACCTTTAGTCAAAGCCTTTTGATTTAAAGCAGTGATATGTGTAAAAAATTCTGCCAAAAAAATAGATAATTGAAAAGAGAGAATAAAGTTAGACATATAATCTCATGAAAAATAAATACAAATAATTTTGAATTTCAAAATTGTTTAAATAGATTTTTTTTTTAAATATTAAAGATAATATTTTTACTTTTCAATAATTTTATTTTAATTTTTAAGATGCAAATAATTATATTGATATATATTTTTATTTTGAAAATAATATAGAGAGTGCATATTGAATAGTGGAGATACATTCAATGGTTGTCTTTTTTTTTTTTTTTTGTTATCATGTAATAACTTAAACATTGGACTATTAATCCACAAACATGGAACCAATTTCAATCAGAAAAATCATCTCTGTTTTAAATAAATAATCTCCATCAGTTTTATCCTCTCCATTTTTCTCCTTGTTATTATTTTTTTATTTTTAGGATGAGACAAGAACTAAACAACTAGAATTGTTGGATGACTTTGCAATTATGGTTGGTAGATGAGAGTTGTCTATTTGGTAGATGAAAGATTTATGTCTGGTTGATGGATGGTGATCTCTATCCACTTTCATCATGTGCTAATGAAGTAAATTTTTTAGTTATATATTATCGAAAATCTATCCAAAAATAAAAATATCTTATTACAAGAAGACTTTCATATAATTGAATTTTTACACATAAATATTATGAACTTACCAAATTGAATGGTACTCCACCAACTAAAAACAGTTTAAATTTATATTCCAAGAGTAATATCAAATAGATTACATACTACATAAATATGACTAAAAATCAAATAGATTACAAACAACACACTATACACATATGCATATGTATAAGATTAAAAGTAGTTTTCTAGGTAAATAAGAAAATGACATTGTTAAAATAAGAACTCATTCTTACAAGTTCAAGAGTAAAACAAGGGTTCCACAATTCATCTTTGTAAGATTAAGAGGATTGAAAATGAAAATCAGTTTCTCTTACAATATCCTATGTACAAGCACATTAAATTTGAATTTCAAAATATTTATTACAATACAAATCTTCCTAACTCTTTAACTCATCAAAACTATAATGTTGTTTCAAAAATGTTTTTCTTCCAATTTATCAAATACAAAATTAAAATTTTAAAATAATTTTTAAAATTCATAAACAAAATTAATCTTAATAAACATTAATAACTATCTTCATATAACTTTTTTTAATATTTCTTTTATAATTAATTAATTTTACATATTTTAAACAACTTTTTATTTTTTATTTTTAAAATTTATAAAAAAAAATTATTAATAATTAGATTCACCTAATCCTTTCTTTTTTTCAATTAAGAATGATTAAAGTTAAAGGTTTTGCATTAACCTCTTAAAAAAATGGTTAAAGTGAATAAATATTATCCTTCAATCGCAAACAAACAAACCATACATGGAATTGGAATCGATTTGTGATTAATTTATTAATAATATTAAAGTAGCGAGTATTGAAGATGTGCAGAACATGTTTGAAAATTGTACACATCTCAAGAAATAATCACCACAACTTCAATATTCACTCCCTCTACTACAAGATTCACTTCATCTACAACATTTTATAAATATTATATTTTGACAATAGTGGTACTTTCCTTAATGAATGCAAATGCTTTTTTCAGTGGGATTCACCCATCTAATTACTAGATTCACTCCATCTAGATATGTATGGTTGTGGTTTAAATGGTTAGCATCTAGATATTTATGGTTTTGGTTTAAATGGTTAGGATTTAATATTATGGTTGTGGTTTAAATGGTTAGGATTTAATATCATTATGGAAATAGTGTATTTTGTATGTGTAAAGGAAGATTTTTGACTTTTTGGAATTAGTTTTTTTTAATGATCAAAAGGCTTAATATATATACTATAGGTTAAATTAGTATAAGTGGAATTTTATAGGATACTTCATCATTTTATTGTTTATAAGATTAACGTTACTTATTGAGGTTTTTTTTTTTGAAAATGGTTTGGATAATGGGTTCCACTCATGTGTTGTTTTGGTGAGCATTTAACTCTGAATTGGTGACTGTTGAGATTATTTCCCGTTTTTGGGTTTTCCTTCCCCTTTCTATCTTCCCAACTTCTTTTTTCCATTTCTTTTCCTTCTCCGACACCTCCCCTTGATTCTCTCTTTCTTATATCCTTTCTTCTCTCCCTTTCTAGTTACCATACTTAGTCGTATTTCAAAAATCAACGGGTTCACGGAGTTGGTGGATCTTCATCTTCATCCACTTTCCCATGTCATAAGTCTGATCGACCGCCTTGTAACATTACACTTAGCCATTGTTTTCCAACTTCACGGGTTCAAGCCTTCATCCTCCAAGTTCTATGATCTCCACTTTGCACCCAAAGTTCCATGATCTACATTTTTACCATCAAATTTGTCGTGGGTGTCAAGCCCCTAAGTATTTTATCTCTTCTACATGCAAGTCCAACCGACTGCCTTTCCACACTTAACATATTTTTTATCATCCATAATCGCGGGTTTGCGGGTTGGCGGGTTCATAAAAAGCTCCATATTCAAACTCGCTATCATTCATCCCCGCCATCCTCTTTCTTTTCTCAATATGCATTAAGTGTTGTTTAATGCTAACAAATTTTGTGCAGACTCCGAAAAGATCGTCATTAATGGCAAAAAGCTCAAGGAATTACTCATTAAATTGCATTAAATCTCCACTTGCCAAGGGATTAAATTAGCATCATCTCTCCAAAAAATATTTATTTGAGGTTATTATCTAGCTGAAGAATACTCCCATCAACTATGGCAGCATCAGCTAGACAACAGTTTTGTGGTGATACTTTAAATATCTTTGGTCGTAAAGACCAGAACTTCTAGTGCTCAAGAGCATATTCATATTATTCCTCTCCTCCTGCACAGAAAGACATAATTTGGGCATCCGGAATCGCCCACACAGGGTGTATTTCTGAGGTTTTTTACTGTAAATAACTTGTTGCATGGTGTGTGGAGAAGTACGTGCCAAGCTAGATAATTATACAACTCCAAGATCATTCTCTGATTTCCCTTTCACCGCAAGTTTTTTGAAAGATGTTGAAGCTCCCAGAGCCGACGCTTACCTTCAAAGGAGAAGACTGTAGAGATTTTTTGAAGAAACATAACAATGGGCTTGACCTCCTGCCTAAATATTTGGAGAATCCTACGTCTATTCCATAAGACATAACCAGAATCTAGGTTGACTCTTTTAAAAAAACCTGTTGATAAATTGTGTGGTTATTTACCAGGTTGATAGGTCAGAAAAGCATTGTTACTATCTCTCGCATGGTTTTATATATATTATATTTTACAGTGAAAGAACATACCATCTTTGACTGGGGAAAATTGATTTCTATCAAAATCTTGCCCCAATTGACGCACTATAAAATGGACAAAAAATTATTTATGGCTTCCTATCTGATATCCACTATAGTGTATTATTATCAATTTCCAAAATTGACCATAAGTGAGAGGGTGAAATGTGAAATAGATCCAATTACCTTCTGGTATCAGGCACTATGGAGACATAAGACCCCTTTGTATTTTTACGAAGTTTATAATGATTTTTCCTCAGTATACAAGTGGTTGTTGTTGGGAGAAAATACTTCAATGATATCTGACCAAGCTAACATATTTTTAGAGAAAAAAGGAACGATAGAACAAATGGAGAATCACAGTGTCATAAGGATATTTTGTTCCAAAGAAAATCATTATTTTCTCCAATATCATGTATCTGACAAATTATTCATTACAGAGGTGGCAAGGAAATACAACTTCTGGCTACATTTTTTCTATGTAAAAAGGAAAAAGAAATTTATTCCCTTGCCATGGAAGATTGGAGATTTCATATTCAGAAACATAAATAAAATCGATGAGTTTGCAAATAATTTCAACAATGTGAATTTACAGTATGCTAAAAAGATAAAGGAGTTTGATCCTAACAAAATATTTGTAGAACATATGCTTTCGATGGGATTCAGTAACCCATTCATCCATACTATCTTGAATGAAGAAGAAGAAGATAACAATCAAAGTACTCGTGTACACGATGTTAGTGACCTAGAAACATTACTCAATAGTAATGATTGTTATAAGAAAAGGGGAAAGGGTCCCAGTGAAAGAAGTGCCCAGCCTCCAGTTGTTACTACCAAGAATACCACATCCCGAAGAGATGCTCCAATGGCTCAGCCAGTTAGAAAGGTTTTCAACAGTAGTTCAAGTGGAGGTGGAGAGAAGAATCCTCCCCCTGGGAAAATCAAGAGTTTGCATAAGCTCCATGTGAGAAAGAAAAGGAAGAATTTAGTGCAAGACGAAGAGGACAATCTTATAGAAAAAAAACATCAATAGATTTTCTCTGGAAGACATGGAGCTAGAGGTAGATATTGAGAAAACATTTCCCGCAATGGATTAGCTAGAAAGTATGGCCCAACAAAATTCTTTATTAAAATTCGTTGCAAATGAGACCTTTAGTGAAGAAGAGTCATTTACTTTTCAAAGTGTTGTTTTTGATAAGGAGTCTAAAAAATTGATTGTAGAAAGAAGTGATCAGAAGAATAAAAAGGGAAAGTCTCACTCAGAGGTCGACCTGAAGGACATGCAACCATCCCAAATTTCTAAAATCCACAGGGAAACCAGGGATGCTCTTGATGATTCTATTGATGGTTAGGAAGATGAAAATGCTAAGTTAAAAGAAAGAATAAGAGAATTGCAAAATGCCTTAATGCCTCTTTCAATCCTGGAAATTCCTTGGTCAATGGTTAAACCTACCACACCTACCATTAAGTTAAAAGGATATTTGAGTTTACTCACAGTATCCCAAAGTTATGTAGAGAAAAACATTAAAAAGAGAATGTCATTGATAACAGAAGCATGGGAGGTATAAAAAAATATTGTTTCTTTCGGCTCAAGGGAACATGCTTTTCATGAGTAACTGCAAGATGATTTAAAGAATGAAGAAGGTTTATATGATGATGTTGTCTTACCATTTGGAATTAAAGTCTCAAACATGACAAAACTGAAAAGAAGAGAAGAGGATCCACCTTCTTCAAGTCGAAGTAAACGGTTGAATGTTTGTTGGAAAGAAAAGATCAAGAATTTGAATAACATTGTCCAAGCATGCAGTGAATCCATAGTAAAAAGAGAAGAATCATTCAAAAGACTCACAGAGATAGATCTGGCAGGGAGCATTGATGAGGTACAAGACCCTAAGTTAATTCTCAATTCAATGTTTCTAACAAAGCAACAATTTGATGAACAAGTTGAGATATTAAAAAGGTTATCAGCTGAGAAATTTTATGGCATAGTTGAATATAATGAAGAAGAAATAGACAATTGGTTGGTTGATTATTCCGTGAAAAATCAAGATATTGAGGAGGAAATATATGGAATTTCTCATGACTTAAGAGACTTGGAAGGCGAATTATTCAATATTAAAATCATGCATGAAATAAATGTTGCACCAATGAAAAAATATATTGAATATTGGTTTAAGAAGCAGCAGTTGAAACGATTCTTATAACCATCAATGGGGACAATAAAAAAACAATGGAAAGCAAGTGAACGAGAGACAGACACCATCATAGTCTTTTTACTCTACTCTGTCATCACCCACCATCTTATTTCCACATCTTACTTCTTGTTTATATTTGATTTATGGTTCGCGGGAGCCCCAATCCTAGTCCTAAGGACAAACGTATTTAAATTTCAAAGCTTTGGAACAGACATTATATTTTTCATAAATCCCAAGAAGCCTATTTCGGGATCAGTTTTGACTGTATTTTATAACTCTGAGTTTTGAGTATAAAATATTTGAGATTGATCTATCATTTTCTTTATTTGAGCTCCACATGTTTTTACCTTGTTAAAGTTCTCTTATGTGTGCATACCATCTTCTTTTATTTTATGTGATCATAAATCTTTAGTTTAACTATGATGGGTGTGAGGAAATTTTGTTTATCTTTTTCAAATATGTGATATGTGAGGTTCCTATCATTTCTCAGGAACTCTCTTTTAAAACAAAACTTTTCATTTTACTGCAATCTTTATATTTCTTTGAATACCAAGGCGGACTTTCTCAAAGTCCTATATTATTTTGGAAATCTAGAATTCCAAGAAAATCTTGAAACAAAGAGGAGTACCACCTCTATAGAAATGCAGGGGGATTTGTATCCCCATGAGGTTGTCATTTCGGTCCTAATGGATTCAAGCGTCAATAGTGACTTTGGTAATTTGTTTGAAATCTCATGGAAAATAGATGGAACCAATGCATGTTGTTGTGTTTTTTGTTAGATAAATGAATTTGGGTGCTTGATCATGTGTAGTTGTGCTTCTTTTTCAATCCATAATCACGTATAATTCAAGGTTTTGTAGCTTGGTCATTTAATTGGAATTGATTCTACCTTAAAAATAGGGGATGCATTTACAACCAAGTTTTGACTAAGGAGAAAAGTAGAGATCCTATATCAACAAAGGAGGATGATATGTAGAAGACTATTCGGTAGAATCCTAAGTATGCAAGTAACAAATGGAATTCCTCAAATCCTTTGTAGAACTAGCAACCCATATGCCTCTACACATTTATATTAAAGGGGTATATCCATTTTATATTAGTGGATAATAGCCAACACTTCTAGATTGGTATAGATCAATCTGCAACCACCCTAATCACGTTATATAAATAGAGGGATAATTATCATTGTAAAGGTTTCAAGTTTTTGCTAAGGCTAAGAAAATGTGTTCTTCTTTTATGTGTATGGTGTGATGATTGAGTATTGAGATCTAGTCCACTGTAAGGATAAGGCCAAGATGTAATCCATGTACTTGAGTAATACAATGGTATTACATATTTGTTCCACCTCATTCTTTTATTCTAACTAGATGATATCTATAATCTTGTGTACTTTGCTTATGAATTGTTTCCTTCCTACTTAGATGAATGTGATTGAACAATAACTAATTGGATTTGTGTTTCCCTCATTAATTTCCTAATTCTTTGCACACTAATTAAACAAAAATAATCAAGCATGCCTTATGTGAGACCTCATTGCATTAGAAGGTTAAACATGTTGGCATACTAGATTGCATTTTGTCTTAACCAGGCACCTTCTACAAATCTTGGGTCTCAAAAGGAGCCAACAACATGGTTATATTGCTTGGAACTTAACAAATGAAAAGTGGAAAAAAATGCAATGGAAGTAGGCGAAAGTCAACCTTCAAGATTAAATTGAAGCACATATCCATGGATTTCCATGTCAAGAATGGGTTTATTTAGATGAATAAGCTGGAATATTTAAGGATAAGTTCTTGTTTGAGTGTTTACGTATGATATTTTGGGTCAAATTACCTTTGAACCTTTATGAATTCCTAGAAAATCTTATAGATCATACTCAATGTTGGTATATGTGTCCAAAAATTGTGGAATATCAACCTATTAAATATTCAATGGTATGATCATGAACTGACTTGAGTGGATGATTTTTGGTTCAAAGGAGATATGGAAGGATACACCTTGGAATTTATAATTGAATGTCAATAGTATTTGACCTAATCATTGGAATTATTCAAGAAAGGACCTCACGGAAGGTTGATTAACAAGATTCCAATTTGGATCAAGATGTAGGTTGGAAGAATGAAGAATCATTCTATAAAATAGAATTTCTCTTCACACTTGCACATAAGGATTCATGTGAGCACAATTTGAAATAGTATTGCAATATCCCTAGGCCGAACCCAATTATAAAATGTAAATGCAAATGTACTTAAGCTGGTGAGTTGTTTGATATTATTTTTGTATGCACCTTTCATGGCATAGTGCGCGCATTTACTGCGCAGTAAAATGATGAAGTCTGCACATTCCAAGATACTGAATGCAGCAACTTAAGTGCGTGTGATTTTGAGGCCATGGAGCCTTTGTGTATATGTTGTGTTTTATAGGCTAGTGAGCCAGTTATTATAAGCTAGGAGGCTTATGTTTGTATTAGGCCAGAGAGCCTAGATGTTAAAGTCAAGTGCGCTTATTTTTGTATATGTCTCATCATTAATATAAAATACATCACTATACACAGACCAACCATGATAAAAGAGTATGGGGGACTAAACTCCACTAGTTTGGGGAAAAGGGGGCTAAAAGTTAAGAAAAAGGGCTAAGCTAGGGAGCTTAAGCCAAAAAAAAAAAATGGTATATTAATATTTCTTAAAGTATAAAGTATGGATAATTATTTTATCCTAAGTTCTAAAGATGGGGACAAGTGGTTCAAAGTAGCTCCCAACATGACAAGTGCCAAGTTGGGGACATGCATACATATTGTTTGGACTTAGTTCATTTTCCATTATTCCTTCCATCATTCGGTCAATCACTCCATCATCATTCACACACTCATCGAGCTATCTGTGGTACCTTCATGTCACTGTACCTGAATTTGTATCCATAACCATACATGTTTGTGTACCTGGTTAGCTTGGGAGTTGGACTGAAGAAGCGAGTTGTCATGCCCGTGGGATATTGAAGAGGTGGGTTGTCAAGCCCGTGAGCAATTTCTCTCTGGATGAGAGAATTATTGGGAATTGATTTCCTGAAGGTGTTAAACTGTAACTACAGTGCTTTGAGACTTCCTGTCCGACCTGTTGTTGAAGCCCGGGAAGGAAGTGGGGCAGCCGAAGGACTGTTGAGCAGAGAGAAGGGGCACACTTCCTGGGGTGGGATAGGCATGTGGAGAATGAGGGACTATAGGCTATTAGTTTGAGTTGGCACATGTGACAGAGTCTTTCCTTTTGTCTATGATCCATTATCCTGGTTAGGAATACCTTTACCTGGGTGGAGTTTAGTCCCAGCTCGGGGGTGACCCACTGCTGAGATTGATGAGCAGTGTGGTCTAAGGCTAGGAGGTTCGTGGAAGGTTTGCACACAGTAGATTATATTCTTACCAAGATAAGTGTCAATTGTGTGATAAATTTACATGTTGCATTATTATTTACGTGTTTATTTTTATGGGTTTATCCTATGTGTGTTTATAATTGCCTTTATATTTATGGGTATTGCCTGTATATGTTTATTGTTATTTCAGTATGAATCTATGCATTAGCAGAATTTATTTGTTTATTTACGTTTTATATATAAAGTTCTGCAAGAGTTCTGTGTGTATATGTTTTAATTGCATGCAATTCAAAAAATTTGCGTGGCATAGCTCAGTTTGGATGTTGGATATGTTACAGTATGTTGAGAAGAGAATGAAATCATTCTCTCGTGTAGCATGCCTCGGCATGGGTGGTCGGGGATGTTACAAGTACTGTCCACATGGATTTATCCCTAGTCACTTAGATGTGAAAAGAGGAAGAGCACATTGTTATACTTCCTCATGTATGGAGAAGAAGAAATATTAACTCTTGGTGATTATCTCAAGCAATGAATGGTGAGCACTCCTCCGAGATCTAAATTTGAATCAACATGTTATTGAAGTTAAAGGAAAGAAGACAAAAATCCAATAGTAAAAACGTTTGGTCCATTGATCTTGTCATAAAGTGGGCCAAAGCATATGATTCAAAAGGAAAGTGCATGACATTTCAAAAACTTTGTCTTGGACATTTTTTAATGGCTAAGTAGATTGGCATTTACATGTATTGATTGAAAAACATGGAGGAAAAGGATATCCTTCTAGTTAATGACCAAATACAAAAGTGGTATTTAAGTTAGATCTCACTTAAGGTGGCTATCTTGTACATAGTAGCTCCATTTTAGCTTTGCTTTCATGCTCTATAAGTTTGCTTTCATTTCAATTTTTTGGTTTTTCGTTTAATTATGCAATGGTTTCATGGTGTAGTTTTCTTAGTTTTCTTGAAGTAGTTTTTTTTCTTTCCTTTAGGTTTCACTTTCTATAGTATTAACTTGATATTGTGTCATTTGACTCTTTCTTTCTTAAACACATATTTTTTGTTTACTAGCCTCCCAGATGCTCTAACACTTACGCATGTTGAGTGAAGTCGAGAAAATTTTGCATGCTACCTTTGAGATATAGTCTAGAAGGAGGAGGACTTGAAAGTGAAACAATAAGATTGTGAGAAAAATAAAAATAGTGGTTGGACCTAGGACTTTCCAATTGATTTTCTTTTTTATGATCCCAACACTAATTTTGGTTGATGAATTAGCTTGCTAGAGGAATCAATCCACTATATACAGTTAGTTGGTCATATGAATGGTGAAAGTGATATGGATTAGACCATTATATTATTTTTCATCTATCTCGATGCTTTCAAAGTGGAAAAAAATGGAGGAATGAATTTGCAAGGTCATTTTAATGGTAGGTCCCGGTTTGGAAAATTGGGGTTTGAAACCTTTCGAAGCCATTTCAAGGCATCAAATGACATTTTTTTAGGGTAAAAAAATTCTCTACTTTTTCTCAAACCTTTTAAACAGTGCAAAAATCACATCAATCAGATCTTGTATGAAAAAGTTATGCCTCCTGCAAGTTGACCTACCATATTGACCACCATGGTACGAGTGGATTACATGTCATCCCCTATTACTCATGCATATGGGGCTATCCATGTATGTACTTTCAAGAATATTATAGAAGGTCCAAAACCTTATTACAATTTAGGGTTGAGGAATTCAAAACCCTACCGCTAGATGGCTATTGGGCGATGTTAAATATTGAGACACTAGGAGGAGAAGGGGTTCCATTCTTTAGCACTGTATTTATTCAATAGTTGAACATAGCACCTATGAGTGGTATTTTGAGAGAATAAAAGAGGAGGAGAGATTATGTTGCAGCCATACAGGCCACAGTGTCAAAGGAAACTCCATAGAGAGTGTCTCTTTATTTGTACTTGCATTTGAAGACAAGAGAGCAAAGAGGCCTCACCTTCTAGCTAGGTTTTCTCCCGTATTGGGTTTCCCAGGTTATATATTATTTTTATTTGTGGATGGTGTGTGATTATTTATTTATTTTTTCTATTTTTTTAATTTAAGCAATTCCATACTTTAAGCAAAAAACCAGTAATTAAAGAATCTGAGATCTACAGGAAAATAACCTTCACATTAAAGATTTCAGTATTTTATTACATATGTTGTGATGAACTGTCGAATGGAGTATCCATGATAGTTTATATATCATAATGGGTATCAGAGCAGGTTTTCTTGGGGTATCATAGGAAATTCATAGGGATCCAAGAATCAGTTTAAGAAGAAAGTCACAAAACCCTAGCCATGACCGACGATTTTGTTCATAAAAACCCTCGAGATCCAGTGAAGGAGATATTTGTGAGGTTGGAAGAGAAATTCCCTGACATATATCACAATATGTCCCTCCTCATGGAGGCTTTAGAAAGAAATCTTGGACCATTCAAAGAAGTTGGAGGCTCAAAATCAAAGATCAAATCAGATGGGAAATCGAGGTATAACAAATACCTAGAAAATGAGTCATGGAAAGAACCCGAGAAAGACACTACAAGGAAAAGACCCTCTAGACGATTTTTTTGTGGACGCCCCTACAAAAATATCCCAAAAATCCATTTATAGTGGATGATACTAGTGGAGGTGAGCGGGTGGAGGTTTTAGTGGATGTTTTTAAACCGATGCTTTTATAAGTACATAACGCACCGGTGCATTTTATACAACAGACACATCAGCGCCCTCAAAACTAGCGCACTGTAGTAGGGTTATTTCAAATAAAGAAAAATATTATCTGGTGTGCTATGAAAATAAGGACACACCGGGAAATAATGACGCACTGTGATAGCATTCTTTAAAAAATATTTGGTGTGCAACATAACACTGGAAGCATCAGTGCGCTATTATTAGAGCACATCGTTATATGGTTAAATAAAAAACATTTACGCATCAATGTAGGATTGTGTCAAAAAATATATTCCATTTCACTCCATTGTATCATGTGCACCAGTGCTCCAATATGGAGCACCGTGTTAAGGTTAATTTCGAAATTTACGTGGTGCTCTATGTAAAATCGACGGCACCAGGGCGTCTATCATTATACCACACTGTGTCATGATTAAACAAAAAAAAAATTGCACCATTGTAGTTTTTCAAAAAATGTACGGCGGTGCGCTATGTAGTAGTAAATGCACCAATGCATAATCGTGCCCAAAAACCATGCGCCATATTTGGTGGGCTATTTAATATATATATATATATATATATATATATATATATATACTATATATATATATATATATATATATATATATATACTCTTTACTATATATATATATAAGCGATGTGCTCACATTAAACATGTATGCTTACAGTGCGATTGTTCATTGGGGCTCCACGGAATAAGGTTTATAAAAAATTATCAGCGGTGAAAATCATTTTTTACCGGAATAAGGTTTTATAAAAAAAAAATTATCAACGGTAAAAATCATTTTTACCTTTTTCTGTGTTGTATAGCTCAAACGAACTGGTGCAACCTTTTCCTATCTAAAGCGCCCTTCCATCGATGCTTTCCTTGGTTTCCTTCCTTTCATCTATTGCTCGATGCAGGGATTTAGATATTTTCCAAACGGTGGGAAAATTTAGTTTTTTTTAGTACGTCGCAACCATGCCTCCCCGATGAAAAAATATCCAAGTAATGTCCTTATTTCTTCCTAACTTAATTTTTCACCAGATTAAAATTTAAAATTGAGTGAAATTTGAAGTGTTAAAAAAACAAAATTGCACAGTGCGTTCAAAGCGCTCGGGTCGCACCACCTACGATGTGACCTGTAAATTTGCAGGGCGCACTGTGAACCCTGTTATCTTTCTCGGCGGTGCATTGTTAAACATAAATGCACTAACGCATATGTTTAATGACGCACCAAAGAAAATCATATAAGTGGTGGGGCGGTGCATCAAAGTACAGATAACACACTAGGGAGTTAAAATACATGGTGCACCACCCTTATCAGATATATTTTTATGCAATGCATTGGAAAACGTGCACATCGGGGCATTCATGTTTACCAAATGCACCACCAAGAAATGTAATAAATATTTTGGTGGCACCGTACATGGTGCCATAGTAACGACCGAAATGCACCACAAAAAGTTTTGTAGTCAAAAATTTGGAAAATTTTATGTGACGGTGTGTCGACATTCATTACACACACCACTGCGTGTAGTGAACGTATACACACCACTTTTTTCCTAATTTTTAAATAATTTTTTACGTGCGATAATATTTTAATTTTTTTTTTGTTTAAGCGGTGTGTAGGATAAATGTAATGCACCGGGGCGTATGTGTTGTAGTGTAGCGCCCCGATGCAGTACTATTTTCCAACGCACCACATAACATAGTAGAACATATTTTGTTCGGTGCATTAGTTTACACTAATGCACCGGTCACGGTGCTCACAATATCTATATGCACATCGTCGATGGTGCTTGACTGTTTTTTGGGTACATCATTAATGCAATTAACTTATTTTTTTAAGGAATTTATTTTTCCGTATTTATAGATAAATTTACCATTCATTAGATTTTTTTTATGTTTTATGTATGAGTGAGGCTAATGTATTTCATATTTAATCTTGCAGATACGTTAGTGAAGAGAGAAGCAACAACAATAGTAGCAGAGGGTGGACCTGTACAATGTTGTACATGAATGGGAGGCGAGGGAGAGGGAGATGGATTTGTACCCTCGCCTTATTACTGCAGTGACTCATGTTCTCTTGAGGGATGTAGGCCTCCTTAAGTACTATGAGGAGTATACATCCCTTAAGGGGCACTCCAGGTTGTTGGTGTATCTGATCCTTCGATGGGATGTCCATCGACAGGCTTTCTGTGTGGGTCTGGATTGGTGGTACCATCCCACTGAAGAGGATATTTAATTTATCACTGGGATATCCAGGAGAGGGGAGGATTTTCCCCAGTTCCGAGATTTACCAGTAGGTGTTGTTGCTGAGAGTTATCTCATGTACTCTTAGCTATATATTGGGGTTGATGTACTATCCTTAGTTGATTTTCAGGTGTCTGGTGGACAGTTGAAAATCACCTCTTTCGGTGCAGAGGAAGTTAGGTGTCTCTCACTCTTAGTAACTACCATAGCCCACTTTACCAGTGATGGCCAGTGCACTAGTTTCCCTCTTTTGTATTATGTTTATTCGTTGGTACAACGGCCACGGTGTATTAGATGGTCTGGCATTTTTGTATAGCACTCGACAAATGTTGTGCTATGATACATGGGAGGTCGAACTTCCCATTTTCCTCAAAGATATTTTTCTTATTTTTTGAGAGGTTTCTAGAGATGAGACTGACTTTTGTCCGTCAGCCTGTTAGGTCGAGGACTCATGTGCGGATGCGCATGTGGGGGGAGATGATTCCCAAGAGGGGCCAGCCAAATTTTCCGGCCAGGATTTCTCCAAACGCACTAGGGATACTAGGTAGTGTGGCGAATCACATGTTCGTCATGATGTCGTGTCCTTACATGGGTTTGTATTTGCGAAGATGTATGAGCATCCTCTTCACACCAAATAAGCCACTAGATGAGAGACATAATATTAGTGTTTTGTTTAAATTAATATAGTTTCAATTTATTGTCGTACTTAATTAGAATAAAATTAATTATAACACGTTCTTTAACTTGTTTTATTAAATTGTTTAATGAATTAACTCTGTAATTATTGTTCTGTACTATATATTTTGTAGACATTGGCACTTTCATTGGGGACGTGCCTCCTCCCCCGGAAGATGATGATGAGGATATTATGCCTAAGGTCGCCGCAGGTCAGGGTCCTCGGGTGTAGATACATGGCGGTATGTGTCATAGGCCCGATACCAAATTCAGGTTGGAGTTGGGAGACTGACTCTCTACACTTTTGACTGAGGTGGGAATCTTCCCTGCCCTGATAGGATAAATCAGGGAATATCCTATGCTCTTGGATCTTTGGAGGGAGATTTTGCATGATTTGATGTCTCTTATGCGTCATATCATTGGAGCTTCTAGACTACTAGCAGTGAGGAGGGCTCCCAATGATAGGCACAACTCTTCTTCCAGTATGTCTCGTTCGTATAGTACCCCATCGATTGATGAGGGTGGTCATGATCATCCTTCTCCACATCCTCTTCCTCCTCCTTCACCTCACTTAGATCATGAGGAAGGAGCACATATTCCTTCTCCTCCTCTTTCACCTCACCTAGATGAGCATACCAGACCTATTCCTCATCCTCCTCTTTCACCTCACCTAGCTGAGCATGTTGGACCTATTTTTCATCCTCCTCTTTCACCTCACCTAGATGAGCATGCCAGACCTATTTCTCATCCTCATCTTTCACCTCACCTAGATGAGCAGGCATGACCTATTCATCATCCATCATCTTCCACTATAAACTAGGCCTCCACTATTGTTGTAGATATGTAGATTATGCCATCAACTGGAACAGATATGTTATAGCAGTTATTTGACTTGTCCATGATATATATATATATATGGTGTTTTTTTTCTATTGATCATGTTGATGATGTACTTAATTTATATGTTGATGTTGATGTGTATGTTGTTAGGTCATGTTAGATTTGGATGTTAAATGTGCTTGATAGATGTGTATGTTATAACATTGTTCATTAGACATGCATTTTTCCTGTTGATCATGATGATATACTTAATTAATTTATATGTTGATGTTGATGTGTATATTTTTAGGTCATGTTAGATATGTTTAATGTTAAATGGGCTTGATAGATGTGTATATTATATGATGCTTGTTAGATGTGTGTGATGATGATGTTAGAAAATGCTTGTCTTTTGTTAGATGTGATCGCAATGATGATGCTCTGTTAAATTATTAGATATGTGTGCTAGATAATTAATGGCATTTATATGTGCTAGAGGTATATATAATTAGATAGTGTTAGCTAGTGAATATAAATGTGTATTTTAGATGTTATTTATCTTTGTTATAAGATGGTGTTCATCATCATGTTTATTTTTATAAATTACAAAGTTCAATATGGTTGAAACTATAATTGCATAGATAGTTCATTATACATATTCATTCTAACTAAAAAAAAAATCAAAAAACAAATTACATATGAATAAATATTATTTTCTATTGTACTAATTACTCTATTTGAATAGGCTCTTCTACACTAAAAAAAATTACTATAAAAAAATTATGATCTCCAATGATAAGCATTCTATTGGATTTAAAATTTTATGGATGCAAATCTTCCTATTGTTATTTTTGTCATTATTCCGTAAGTTGATTGCTATCAAATTTTAAAATATTACTTCATTAATTGTGATTTAACTCAACATTGGGGGCATAATTTTATAAATATTTTCAAAAGCAATGATAAAAGTATGTAAACTAACAAACACTACTTTAGTTAAAAACCAAATTATCACAAAATCATGTTATAAATTTAATTTTTTAATTATAAACCATATTTTTTGTTAATCTTACTTTTAAATCTACAAAATAAATGAACATAAACTCGGTCTTTGAATCATCATGTTAACATATCCTCAAAAAATTTGTACTATTAAGCATTCATATCAACCATATCATTGCATCTAATTATATCAACATAAAAAGTAGAATTTCATATCCCATTAAAAGTTCAACTGGACATTTAACATTTTTCATGATTTCACAATTGGAAATACTTAAAGAAGATGAAACATTTTTAAATATATGCAACAACATATAAATATGTTAAAATAACAATTGTTCCATGCAATCACAAATAATTTGAAAGACAAACACATTATGCATCAAATTGATTGTTAACCAACTAAAATTGTTCAAATATTTGTTATAATTAACTTAACATTTCCTCTGCCAGAAGATGAATAAAAAATAGTATAATTAGCGAAATAAAGAATATAACAAAAAGAAACAACAACAATATTAAAGATGAAATAAAACATGTACATATCACTCTCTCTTGTCATCACCCTCATTATCTTCCTCACTTGGCATGATAACACTGTTGTTCTCAAAAATATGTTTTGATCTAGGGTCGTGTCTTAATACAAACCATCAATCCCTATCAATACATTTGGGTAAAAAGCCACTTGGTTGCAGTGGTTTTGGAAAACATAACGCTCCTAATTAGCTTCATCCCGCATCTTTTTAGAATTGATACATATCATCCCACTATCACGATATTCCTTTACATTATTCCGATCAAAAGTGTCCCACCACTTGCACCTAAAAATAACACATTGGAAAGAAGAGAAGTCCACTCGAATGATCTCTTGTATCTTTCCGACGTAACATAACTTCCCTTGTATGGTGTTTTGATCACGGTGACTAGCACGACTAGATTGGTCGAACTCGACTTCCACTCCACATTATTGTTTCATGTGTTCATCATCGGCATCCTCTATGTGAAAATTATGTCCATATGCCCACATAGATGGGAACAAATGCACTTATAAAAAAATGAACAAACCGCAATGTCAATATGTGTCTAATAATCCAACCATTAAAATATAAAATAATATATATATACTTACAATTCAAATGTACATTACGAATTTAAAAATGATATACTCAAAAATATTATTACCGAGTTGTTGCAACCAATCCCTATGTTTAGTGCATCCTCTTATTCACATGGGCAACGAACGAATGCACCATATTCCTATCTGAATTGGTCAACAACCCAACTGTTGGGTAATGTCATTGGCATATTTTCTCTTAAATGATCATGATAAGGCATGCTTCTACCATTCAACCGTCTGAATTATTTCCTTTCACTTTCCCATTTCCTCCTCTTATGTTCGTACAATGCGACCCTCAGCTTTGTTGCCTCTGAATTGTAAAGAACAAATTTATTGATGGCATCAATTTATGAATTCATTGATGTATTCATGAAATCAAATCAACATTATAATACATATGAGATCATGAAAATATACATTATGAAGTTCAGTGTGAATAGTTACTGTGTAGAAATTTGACAAACAATAAGCCACTTACTATTTATCAAGCACCTTTTTTCATTCATTTGGAGAAGCTCCCCTTCTCTTTTTTCTTCATCCCTTTCGTCATCCCAAATAACTACACCTGGTGTGTTGTCAATTTGCTTGATGTACTCACTAGCATAATAGAAAGACTCATATGATATGTACCCCTATGCCATAGACCCCTCGGGTTTTTCCCTTTGACGAACAAATCCTTTCAATTTCTTCATGTACCTCTCTAAAAAAAACATCCAACAATAGGAGACCACCCTGACTAATTCAATCTCATATACTAGGTGAATTAGAAGATGAACCTGCAAGTCCATGAAACTCGGCGGTAGTTCATTCTCAAACATACAAAAATTATCAACTATCTCTTGACACCACTGTGGAATGTTAGCCATATGAATCCCCTTTGATGTGATCCAATGTACAAATGCAGAGAATTTAGATATGGAATGCCTTAGGTCATGGGGTAATTCATGGTTCACACACCTACACACGAGCAGAAAATAATGACACTACAAAGTAAACACATAAAAAATTAATTATGTTTTATCCCATGGCATAAAAATAAAAATTACAAATAATAAAATCATATTTTTGACATATGGCATACCTTTAGAAGGTTCAAATGGTCATGTGATTTCAACCCCGACAATAGTCTTGACGCACAGTGAAGAAATGTCGTAGGGAAGACCCATATAAAGAAGGCACCTTCACACCCAATATAACTTCCTTTGCCAAAGAAATATATTATTTATTTAAAATCCATGGGACATCACCTTATTTGAAAAACCAAGAGGGACCAGCCTCTCCTCTACTTTCTTGTCTTGGCCAATGTTTCTTTTTAGTTTTTGAAGAAATAATGTCTCTCCTCACAGCCAATGTGTCACTTTCTTTCGATGATATGTGTCTCCATAAAGAAGATGAAACATTTTTAAATATATGCATGGGATCTAGTAAGTGGGAAATCTTAAGATGCTCCCAATACGGGAGCTCATAAAAGATAGATTCCATTTTCATCTCAATGGGAAATTTATCAACATAGGTGTCAAAGAATTTTGGATCATCAAACACAAGCTCCCCATTTGAATTGAACATTCATGTAATCTCCTTCTCCTTCTCTCTCTCTCTCATATTCTCTAAGCCATTTTATCGGTGTCATTATTGTAAGCCTTTGGGTTCTCTCTGGTTTACCATTGAAAGCAGATGGTGCTCTTCTATAAGGGTGTTCTTATGGGAGGAATACCCTCGAGCAGTCATACATTGGCTTTTGTAGGTGGTTGGACCACCTAGCCTTCAGAGAAGGTCCACAAAATTTACATCCATGATAGCCTTTAGTTACAAGACCTATGAAATTATTGTATATATAACATGTTAGTGTTTAAGAATAGAATGTCAATCACAACGAATTAAATATGCAAATAAATATTGTTACATGTATAAACAAATCAATAAACATGTTAATTACCATAGCAAAATCCTAATCCTGGATAATCATGTGTGGTGTAATCACATATGCCATACAATGTAAGACTCCTCTCTGTTGTGATAGGTATTGATACATCGTATGCATGTATCCCTTCCTATAATTCCTTCAATTCATCTACCAATGGTTGTAGGTAGACATCCATATTCTTCACTTGTCTTCTAGGCATCCATAGACATCACTACTACATGCCAAACATAATATTTGTTGTTTTGGAGGGAATATGGGTTCACGCCATCCATTGCTACGTTAAGTCGTAGACTTCATACTTCATCCTTGAATTTTTATGGCCATGTTTTCTCTATATACTTCATGGCTATTGAATCTGTTGGTATTCACATAATTCTCGATTCACTTCTATGGGAGGCATGCCATCCTTGCAAGATAGCTAATTCATTGCAATGAAAGAGCCTTTGAATCCTTTGTATTATAGGCATGTGCCTCAATATCTTATGAGGAGGACCATGCAATTTACCATTTTTATTTGATTTATGGTACCTATCATGCCCACATTTCAGACATATCTCTTTGTCTGCATAATATCCTCTATATAGAATACAATCATTTGGACATGCATCATATGATATATACTCAACACCCAACATTTTCAAAAACTTATTTTCCTCTTCGCAGCTACCGAGCAAAACATTTTCACTAGGAAGAACTTGATCTTTGAATATCCTGCAGTTAGTGGGAAATAGAAATGTACAAGGTCATTTAACATTTATAAAAGAAACCATTTATAATGTTGATTGTGTGGCAAGATTTCTCAAAATTAATATAAGGCACTTGTTGGTCAATTACCTCGATATTTCCTAGAAACATGCATTTGACATGTCAAACTTTGCTTTCACATTGTACAGTAACATTGTTGTCCCAAGTTGGGTAGACTTTGACCGGGAACTAGGTCCAAAGAGAGGGGTGGTAGAAGCATATTTTACGCTTTCGAAAATGGTGATATGAGCATCATTCCCTAGATCATCATTATGGAATGCATCTAACAAAATTGTCTCCATATTAGTCGTATCTCGTAAGTAATCATCCATAACAACCTCTTTTTGAGTATCTCCAATGCCAACTTCTGAAGAATTAATATTGTTGTAGTCATTCCTAATTGGTGAATCTGGACGTAGTGGGAATTGAATAGGTGGTTGATTCAACCATTCTTGGTACGCTTCCTCTCCGAGTTGTGCTCTCATTATAGCCTTCTCTCAGATTGACATTTTTGTGGGGTGCAACGGAATATGGTAGGTAGGTCGCTCATCATTAGAAGAATCATAATTTCAAAAATATTGAACATTAGTACATCGATGATATTAGTAAGCACAATGCAATAATTGTTTTGTTCAAATTACATTATACCAAACAATTATTACCATCTTCGACCAAGGATTGCGACTGGAAGATGGAATGTCACAATTGGCAAGATAAAGCAGTTGTCCATTTTCATCTACCAACTTCTTGTGGTATGTTGCTCCTGATAAGACCTTCCGACGTTTTTGAACCGGTACTGGAATATTTTTTGCATATGAACTCGATTCTGAATCAGGATCCTGCAAATTTGGATACATTTTTATTCAGATTGACATGGATAAAAAAAAATCAATAAGATAATCGAAACATAAATAAAATAAATTAAACTTACTAGAGATGGAAAGGGAGAACTCTGCAATTAACTTTGAGCAATATGGAATGGACTGGAATTTGAAGAATTGGTCATTTGATCATATAATAAGGTTTTATCCCTACATTTTAGCAAAATTAGCAATAAATTTTCCTCTACATATCTAAAATAAATTTCGAGGACCATACCACAATTTGAGTTTGAATATAGTTTTGAAACCATTTTTTAAGAATAAGACAAAATAAAATGTAAAATGTATACTGAAGTATTGTAAGTCATGTGAATTCATCCTAAAAGAAAATTTGAGATGAATATATTATTTTATGGGCAAATAAAAGTTCAAATAACTTTAAAAGAATATCAGTGCACTTATAAACCACAAACGCATCGGTGTGCATATTAATAATAAGCACCAGTGCATTGAAAAATCAACCACACCGTGGTTCGAGATTTTGTTAATAAAAAACAATTGTATGTCTTCGATGTGTCAATTAATATGGATGCACTGGTGGGTAGGTAATATGGTTGCACCGGTGTGTCTTACATAAACGCACCGACGTGCCGAAAAAGTTAAAAAAGAAAACGCGACTTTTTTTAAATAGTTAAAAAAAGAGCTGGAATCGAATTTCATAAAGTCATTTAAATACTAAAAAGCTATTCACTATTTCATTATTTTGCAAAATTTTGCAGGGGAGAGACTTGCAAGAGAGACATACGAAGGAACATTGTGGAAGAGAAGAATACTTTGGAACCACAGTAATATTCAGAATATGAGAATTTGAAGGGTATGGTGATTCACTCTAAAACCATTTTCATAAAGTTTTTTCAATATTAAGAAGGTATTCAATATTTTCATTATTTTTCCAAAATTTACAGGAAACATATTTGGAAGAGAGACATATCAAGGAGCATTGTGGAGCAAAAGAATACTTTAGAAAAACAGAAATATTCTTAAAATTAGGATTTTAAGGGTATGGTGATTCACTCAAAACCTACATTCAGATTAAAAAAAAAAAATCGCACTTACCTTAAACCCTCTTTTTTTTTCTTACGTGAATGCAAAATTTCACCCTAGGATTTAACTCCCTCTATCACTACTTCTTCTCACTGAGAATTTTTTCTTTTCCTCTTTACTTGGAGCTTATGGGGATTTTCAATTTTTCCTTGTGGAGGGTTTTTATCACCCCCACCACCTGAATTACTCTTTGAAAACTTTTTTTGTTGCGATATTCTTGGTTGGAGATTGTTTTTGGGTAGGCTTTTTTTTTTGTAAATTTACAAGAGATTGAGTATCTTTTTCATTTGAACCTTTGCCTCTTTGTTTATATTGAGTTGTCGAGCTTACCATGGTTTCAATATCATCAACAAATTGCATTGGAACATCATGGGTATTACCTTCTTCTTCTTCAAACATAAGTGTATTAGTAAATGCGTTGTTGAATCCAACTGATGTCATATGATCAAGAAAAATATGACTTGGGTCAAAGCCCCTGATTTTTTCCGCATACTTCAGATTAACTTGCTTAAGGTGAGTTGAGTAATCATCAATTTTTTCAATGCCTCTTAAAATGATTTCTATGATTTTCCATGGTAATGGAATAAACTGCCTCTTTCTTTTCTCATGAAAAAAGTGCAATCAGAATCTGTATTGCCTAGCAACTTCAATGATGAATATTTTGTCTAAAATGTAATAAGGAAGAAAGGAAGGACTTTCACGGGAACCAAAAATTCTAATGACATTATAATTTTCCATTTTTTCTATAGTCCCCCTATTGCTCAGAAAGGTCGTTGCCTCTAATGACAATCTAATTGTATTTTATCCAAAAAGAAATTTCTTGAAAACAATCACGAATTTATTGTGTACTTCATAAAAGTAATAAGTATCTTTATGTCACCACAAAGTCTAATACCACATAGTTGTTGGATCAATTTTGCAATCTACCATTTTCCCGATAGTCAAACCCTTGAAGACATGGCAATAAGTAATAACAAATATTAAGAAAGAGTCCATATAGAACTTCTTTTCTTTCTTAAAATTCAAAAGATGTGAAGAAATTTCAGCAGAGATGGTTTTTCCTCAATCAAAGATAGTTTTTTCATGAATTGTAAAATATAAGATATAGAGTGCCAACCGAGAAATGGTTGTCATGGATTCTTGACCAATAATTCTAGTGAAGAGCCATGCAAGTTCTCAATAAGGGTTATTCAATAAACTAGCTTGAATTCTTGATATATCTTGTCGCAAGATCCTCTAAATATTCTTATAAAAGATCCAATCCATTGTTTTTGTTCTTGAGGAAGTTCCTTTCTTCTTCTCCTTTAAAGGTAATGGTAGGCTCCGACAACTTCAACATCTTTCTGAAAACCAACAATGCTAAGGAAATGGAGAGTTCGCTTTGAATTTGAATAACCCTTAGGCTTGGAACGAATTTATCAGCGCACTAGGAGACAATTTCCTTACAATCAAATACTTCAGGTACACATTCAGCTAGAGTAGTCCTTGATGTCCAGATTATGTTCTTGTTTCTTCCAATTAATGGAAATGCAGCATAGTAGTAGTAAAATCTTGACCATTGAAAATTTTGGTCTTCTCGCCCAAAAATATTCAATGTATCCCCACATAACTGTTGTTTTCTTGGAGCCATTCCAATGAAGTTGGTGGACTATAGTATAATTCCTTAGAACAGTGATTTTGAAATGAATCTTTTTCTCGATAATATAACTTAAATCCTTTTTTCGATGAAGAAATTAATGAAAATTAATGAAATTACCTCGAGAGTTCTGCCATTAATAACGGTATTTTCATGATTTAATTCGCAGTTATCTTTCGTCGGATTAGAATTTAATGTATCTTGAAAAGAGTGACAAAGCAAGGATAGACTACGGCAGGGAGTCGGGCATGAGAGGGATGATGAGGTGAACCCGCGGGTTTGCCAACCCACGAACCCGCCATAACATGGAAATATGGCTAAGTATTGCTTGAAAACAAGAGTGAAGACAAGAATTTAGTTAAGTATTGTTATCGGTTGGACTCATAAAAAAAATACTATTCAATACTTGGGGACCCACAAACCCACAGTGGAAAAGATCAAAAATATTCTAAGTATAGAACTTAAAACAAGGATTGTGAAGAAATGAAGGTTCGTTTGGTAACGGCGGAGAAAAGGGAACATAAGAGATGATAAAGTGAACCTGCAAGTCTGCCAACCCGCAAACCCACCCTTATAAGAAGAATTCTTAAAAATGACTAAGTGATAGTGCATTATGGTTATGGCAGAAGAAACGAAAGTGCAATTTGTATAACACAAAACTTTTTGGTAAAGAAAATTATGAACCTGCCATGGACCAAGAATTTTTCAAAGGAAAGAGAGAGTGAAAGGATGAGGAAAAACTTATATACAAATGAACAGGTCTCAATTTATTATCATCTAGGAGTTGCATAATGGGTTCCAGTATGAGATTATGCTTGAGATTTCATAGAGATGTGTGAACTTTGGAAGAAACTAAAATATTGACTTGTCATTTGGCCAAAGATTCAAATCCTTATGATATTTAAAATGATACATGTGAGGCCGAAATCTAATTATTTACAATCAAATTTGGCATAGCACAAGTTTTTTGTATATCCCCAAGGGTTATCTCAATTGGTCTAGAGCCATAGGTGAGTTTTCATGCTTGTTGTTGATCATGGGTTCAACTCTCTTGATTCCCCTGGGGCGAGGCCCTATAATCAGGGTTGACATTTTACCCGTTTAAGATCCATGGAACATGGGGAAGTACTTGGAGGGTTTTCCATGAGTCTCTCTCCTCGGAAAGAAAGAAAAAAAACACACAAGTTTTTTGTGTCTAAATAACAACTTCAAGATAAATTTTCTCAAAGACAAGGAGCATGCAATGCCCCTTTTTGCTTGGATTTATTTTGGATATGATTGGGATGTCTATCCTTAATTGACTTGATGACTTGTCTTATATGTGGCTTGGAAACTAATGAATTTTATTCTTTTTTTTTTATATCATGCAGACTACTTGTGTATATATATGAGGGTGAGTTCATATATATGTGATATATTCTTTGATGATGAGATGATATGTGTATTCTTGTTTGAGGAATTAATTACAATGTGTAAGATGAAGTTGATATGGTAATTTATGTGATGATGAATGAAATGTGACCTTGATACTTGGATTGTGTGGCTTGAACATATGATGATGATGTAGTGACATAATAATAGATAACTATTGATATTGTTGAGAAAATGCTATGTGTTATTGATTAATTAAACAATATGCATAATTATGAAAACACCCACAACACACCACACCATGTATAAAACATAACAAATAATCTACTAAAAAAATAAGAGTTTTTATATACTCCACAAAAATAATATTTTAAACAATTTCAAAATATATAGTACCTTCATGACTCATACAATTTCAAACTTATTACACTTTGAAGTTTGACATTATCATAATAAACACTTTTCCTTTTAAACAAAATGCATTTCATCAAACAACCTTAATAACATTTTAGTGCAAAATTTAATAATGCATTATTTATGTGTTTTACATCTCAAAACATTTCTTCCTTTTCAAAATAAAGAAAATAAAGTCATGTGTAAAATAAAGTCATGTGTAATTGACCAAAATTTAATAATACATTATTTATTTGTTTTACATCTCAAAACATTCAATCCTTTTCAAAATAAAGAAAATAAAATGATATGTAAAATAATTAAATGTTTAAGAAAACAACATCTAAAATAATGATAATGGTTGAATTCCATTACATTGAAAACTTGGGAAAGAATATAATTTTCATAAATGTATTAGCAAGCATGCTCATTTCATAACAAAATAAAATGGGGAGTGTTAGGGATTAATTCAATTAATTATTATCATTGTTGTTATTTCATACTTCTATGTTGATAGGTGGTCGGTTGGAATCTATTTAGGTAAGATGCACTAGTCCACATCAATAGGTTTACTGGGGATGCCATTTACAAATGTGGATAAGCATCTCTTGGGTTTCCCAAGTTTCGCTTAAAAATAAAACAATAAAAAATAAATAAAAGGTAGCTAAATGAAGGAGGTTCATGTTAATATCTCTCATATGGATCTCTCAACAATAGCAATTAAATCACTAGCATGCCCCTAAAGTAGAGGAAAGGGAACGCCGAAAAAATTTGAGTAGCATATTATTTTTTATCATCATATTAGATAACATGGAGAAGTGAATGGCCTAATAAATTTTTCCAGGTATATAACAAAAACAAAAGATATTACATGTGTGTACTTTTAATTCTATATATCATCTAGAGTTATTTGTTACCTAGATATCAAATCATAATTTGTTATTAAAATGAAATAAAGTAGAAGAAAACTTCTATTATCATCGCCAATTACTAATAAATATAAAAACATATCATTGATGTGATTTATAATCTAATTTAAGATAAACTATACATATCTTCTCAAAATAAGGAAGCCCTAGGTATTTCTGGGTTATCCTCTATTTACCTTGGCAAACAATATACTACTGCATAAAATGTGTAGGTTTATAATGCAAGCAACAATGATATTTGCACAGGCCGAATTGTATCATTTGATCAAACATTGCATGTATAGAATTATGTTCAAAACATAGAAGAAGCTACAACTTTGTGACCTCCCCTATGACACTAGAGAATCCCAGGGGTGGAATAGTGATCAAGGATGAAAAATTTAACAGTGTAAGTGACAAAGAATACATGGCTATCTCTTCTTTGTTTGGAGCGAGACATAAGTAGTATCTTTCATTTTTACAATGCATTCATGGGAGAATGTTGTTGCAATGTGTATACCTTCTATAATTGTGGTGCATGACATTGTAGTGCAATTGTGTCTCTTGGATGTTGAAGCATGAAATACGTATCTTACTACTTTCCATGTCAATAACATCAAAGATAAAGACATGGCAAGGTCCCTTAGGATTGATGAAGGTGTGTAGATTAGTTTTCAAAAGTACTTTGACTTTCAATGTCCATTCATTTAGGTATGGATTCAAAGATTTGATAGGTTTAAAGTTTGGGGGTGTTTTGTTTGTTTCTAATGGTTATTTTTCAGAACCACTTACATATTTGATCAATGTTGGGTCACCAATAATCTATGATGTCAAAGTCTGCACTTGCATTTCATGAACTATCAAAGCCCTCCAAAATATTGAGTAATTTAAAATGTGGTTAATGTGTGTGATGTATGTGATTTGGAATGGGAAGTGGCAGGGGAAAAAAATGAGAGTAGTTCTATACAATATAAGTAAATTTGAGCAGTGCAAAGCAAGTAACATGAAGACATGCTTGTTATTTTGGATATATCTACACATGAAGTTATTTAGTGGAACCAATGGTTCATTTTTCACTTGAGATAGTCTATGAAATAGCACTTGAGCATTGACGCAAACAAACTTTGCAATGTATTTCTTCCATCAAAATCGAGTGCAAAATGACGATCTTCCAAGGTTGGTTTGAATTCTATAAATTTCAGAATGGGGTTGAAAAGAATCTCTTCATTTCATGTCCATGTAATATATTTTGTCGTTGGTATTGACACTATACATTCCATATGTTGTTTTAATAAAGGATGGATAAAGGGAACCAAAAGACCATCTAAGAAAAACATTGTTGCATCAATGTATTAGAAAAAATATAATGGATATGCATGGAATTGAAAAAGAATGCATAAGTGAGCAAAGTGAAAAATACATTTATTGAAGTGTCAATATATTTTTTGATGTATGTAACTATTTGAACAACAATAATTTATATACTTGTGAAGAATTGAGCAAGATCTAGGAATGACCCTCGAACAGATCAAACAAAAATTTACAAGTATATTTTAATTCTTAAAGAAAGAAATTTATATTTTTATAATATCTATAACATTTGTATCATGTTAAGAATAATAAAAATATAAAAGTTTACATTGAATATATAAATATATAGAGGGAGAGAAAAAGAACTATACAAACAGAGAATGTTTTTTAAGATGGATTTTAAATATCTCTCATATATACTTACTCTTATATAAAATTGTAATTTATTTAATATTAAAATATGAACTCCAATGACAAATTGATTACTTGGAGAATGCAATATTCATTGGAATGAAAGTATTAAAATTATTAATAGTTATAGTACATCTGTCACTAGGTTTCAATAGAGCACAATTTTTGTAAGATATTCAATTTCTTGTATTACACATAAAAGAGAAGTATTTATAATAAAAATTGCATTAGGCATAACATATTGTATATTCATTTTTTTTACATGTAAATATATAAAAATGTATTTTATTTTTAAAAATCACCATCTTTTATAAATATATGTAATAAATAAAATCACCATCTTTTAAAAATATATGTAATAAATAACATATCTCAAGTGCTTTAAATATGAAACTTTTTTAAAAAAAAACTTAAATTCCAATTTTGTAAACCACAATTGAAATTAATTAATATTTACTATTATAAAATGCATTTGAAAAATATGTTTTATGTATATACATATATTTAAAATGTAAAACTACATTTTTTAGTTTTTAGGTTTTGAATTGCAAGTCACCGAGTAGATAAAGATTTTAAATAAATATATAATTTTTTCTTAAAGAATATGAATATTAACATATATGTATATATGGAAATATTTATGTTATAGAAAAAGTAGATAATTAATACAATATGGTTAAAATTTCTAAATTTGAAAACATTCATTGCCTTCCACTATGTATTTAATGGGAATCTCTATGTTTTTGTACTTTTAATGTTACTAAATTTTTTTTGCTCTATTGGCATTGGCTTTGGTAATCATGTATAGAGAATGAAACTTTCATATTTGGAATTGTATTCTATTTAGCTCAAGGTTATCTACAAGATGTCTAATGCAAATGGTTATGGGTCCACCATTGCTAACTTCTTCAATAAATTTGTAAAACAAAATTGTTTCTATGTAGTAATCTCAAAACTAAGTTATTAACAGAGACATTTTCTTTAATGCATAAAATATTATTTAAAAGCCAATGCTAAAGAAAAAGAAAAATAATGTTTGAACAAAACAAAGTAAAATTTGAGAAAAACTAATGTGTTACAATAAATATGGTGGAGCTAAATTGAATGGAATATATATTCACATATTTCCTAAAAATAAAAAATAAAATAAATGTGTGTATGATCTCTAATAACATTGAGTGATCTAATTGGCTTGAAATTTATAAAAATTTATAACTTAAAAGGTATAATAGTATAAAGAATGTGAACAAGATAAAATGTTTTAATACAAACAATCAACTACATTATTGTAGGCTAGTGAGTTAAACAACATAGGAATAGCTTAACAAAATAGAACTATTTAAACAATATAACATGAATGTAAATGGTTACTCCTTAAGTTGAGATGTCATATTTTTCAAAATACTTCCAAATTATCTTATAAACCAAAACATTTATCAATTTTCAACCACAATTATATTTTACTTAATGATAATTAAATTTATTTTATTAAAAAGATATTAATAAAAAAAAATATTAAAAAATCATTAATAAATTAGTATAAAATAAATGCTTACATTTTTATGAAAAATATAAAAAACAAGATTTACTTTAATTTTAAAAGTTCATATCTCACTACACCTCATTTGAAGGTGAAATAAATTTGAATACGTAAATCATTTGCCAGGCTTATAAGTTATTAAATCCGAATAAAGAGATGGTTAAAGGCATACGTGTAAAAGGTGGGACCCAATCCAGGGTTTCAAATCCTTTTAACAAAACGTTTCTTCCAAAAACCATTGGTCATGCATGTGAGAAGGGTTTGTGACTGCGCCTGCCCATAGCAAGTAATGGAAATAGAATCTGTGAAAACTCGTCCACCATTATACTTCTTGTTTAATAGAGAAACGAACTTGGCATGATTTGACTTCAATTTAAACATATTAAAGTTTTTCCTTTTTCAATATATATTAAATATTATGTTGAATAACTACTTGCTTTATAGAGAGCTGAGCTTAAGCCTAAATCGGCTAAAAATATGTAGCCTTTGACATTTGTTTTTATAATGTAAAATGAAGTTGGATTTACAAGACGTCAAATTTTATTGTACAACTTAAAATACCTCTAATTCCATTGTTAATTTATGTTCATAAGTTTCGCATCACTATTTTGTTGTCCATTTCCTTTCATTCACAGCTATTGCAAATACCAGTGATTTGCTTTTCTCAAAGCTTACAATTATGTCAAAAGGTTGCATTACACCATGCTGATTCCATCTCATCAATTGCTTGATATGGTAGTTTTTATTTATTCCTTCCTTTAGTGCCTTTTTCGAGATAAATTTGACAATTTATAAGATTTTTGGTAAAATTATCTACATATAGATTCTTTGTTGATAGAGAATCGTGGTCATTATATGGCATACTGTGTACCATTTATTTTCGCAGCAGCTACAGTAAAGGCTCAGGAAGAATCATGCACATCACCCATGCCATGGTTAACAATCCACCTTTAGAGAAGCAAACAGCAGAATTGTAGCACGTGGTTGTGTTTAAAACGTAGAAAAGATGAAAGTCAACAAGACAAATACTTGCAATGCTTTGATAGGACATGGACAGAGAACAAAGGCTCGAGGGAAACCTCCCCTTAAAAGAATGTCTTCGATGTAATTAGTCAATACAATTTTTTTCCATAAACATACCAATACAAGGATTGGTACAAACCTTTCCTCAAGTTTTGTATTCTAGAAAAGGTTTGCACCTTGACAGATTTGATCCCTCTCGACACTTGATAGATTCGAAGTTACAATGGATCTAGGTTGGTTAATAGAAAAAGAAATACCATTACCAAAAATAAAATTCCTTGCTTGAAGTAATTTGGTTATTTTCATATTACACCTCATGCATTGATTATAATGGTATAATCTACAAATACTAATAGAGGAATCACACCCAAGAAACAAAGCAATGGACTTTATCTTACAATCGAGAACCACTTTAGCAACATTACAGTATTTGCACTATATTATTGTTGAAGTCGATTCAATAGATAATTTTCACTATCTCGGAGTTGCAATCAATGCACTTGATCATTTCTCTAGATTGATTATTAAATCAATGCATATAATAATTTTGCACTAAATAATAATTGAAATCAACTCACTCTATCATTATTGAAATCAATGCACCATGTTATTTTGTTTTATATCATCATCAAAATCAATGCAACTACCTAATTTCTTAGGCATAGTTCACACTTAACATATATTGCATGAGTGCTTTAACAAACTCTATATCATCATTGAAATGAAAGTGTTATTACAATTTCCTCTTGCTTTATAAAAGTCTATTCTTTACACTTGGTCAAGCTATCTACTAATCTATAACTTCTTGTAAATATAAGTTTCATCACCAAAAATATGTTTTTCCTTTGCTTCTTTCTTTATTTTTATCCATTTTTTATTATATCACTCACACCACCATAATCACAATTCCCATAGGTGTTTGTATTTCAGAATTACAACTCTCAATGCTCAAAGATTTGCAGAACTGCAATTCCCAATGCAAGGTTAAGTTCTGAGATTACATTTCTAGACACTTCCAATGGGGTGGCAATAGTCGATGGATCCATGCTATATCGCATTGCATAAGATGGCTTCTTCTCTTGTTTCCAGTGATGCTTGTTAAACCACACAAAGAGCCCTTCATGAACATAATTTGATGAACAAATTCATTCAAATTTGTCAAGGATTAGGTGTATTGCTAGTGGTAGATCTCATAGTTTTTAGTTGGGGTGTATCTTTTGTGTCAGCTTCCACCTATACCTTCTAAGCACAACACAATTGGTATTCGCTGTGGTATTTGCTTTTATTCTACTCCAACATAGGATCATTGCTTATGTTTTGAATTCATTACTTGTCCTCACCTTGAACACAATTCTTGATGTGGTTCATGATCATAGCAAAGCTCTTGAAGGTGTAAGCAGTGGACAATCCCTGCTTGGCTTCATTCTTGCCATAATTTCCTATGCTATTTGTACTCATTCTCCCTTATGCAACTTGTTTTCACTAAGGTTGTGGGTATGGACACATTTTCAATAGTTGTGGAAACAATAATTATATCATTGATGAAATCAATGCAACTACTTGATTTCTCTTAAGCACATTTCACAAATAGAATATATCTTTGGTACTAAAATGAATGGACTATATTGTCATTGAAATCAATGCAATGAAATAATTTCCTCTTTCTTTAAAAGAAGTTCATTAGTTATCCTCACCTCAAATGCAATTCTTCTTGGGTTCATGATCACAATGAACCAATTGAAGGTGTAAGCAGTAGACAATTCGTGTTTGGCTTCATTCTCACCATTGTTGTATGTGTTATTTGGACTCATTCTCCCATTGATGTAGCTTGTTTTCACTAAAGTTGTGGGTTCTAAAACATTTTTTTATAGTTGTGGAAACATAGCTTTACGTGGCCACGATTGAATATGGTTAAATGCAATAAGGCTTTTAGGCAAGGTTGCATGTGTTGTTAGTGCAATAAGGTTTTTGGGTAGTGGAAAGTTCAAGATGATAAAGATGAGGCCCACAGTTTCAAATCAAGGATGGCAACTTACTAAATGACACTTGCTTGGACTACAATAGAATCTCAGATGGGCTTCTTTGATACTTTAACACATTTATGGTCTCCTTATCCTCTAAGGTTATCAATGCATTGAGCCTGCCAATTGTTTCCATTATGATAGTTGTCTTTTTTAAAGATAATATAAATGTCATTAAAATTATCTCCGTGTTGTTAAGTGATCTAGAATCTAGATCAATAAATGCTTCCAAAATAAAGACCCTTTTGTTACTCGTGAATAGTTGGATTGGATGTCATCTAAATCAATATATGCTTCCAAAGTAAAGATTATTTTGTTACTTTATAATAGTTGGATATTTGTTACATTGTAATAGTTGGATATTGAATGTTTAAAATAACTTATATATATTGTAATGTTCCTGACTTGGCGAGTCTAGGAAACGCTGCTAATGTGTGTGTAGGATCAAAGGTTTATAGCATATAAATGATCATACAAATAATAAACGCGACAAAGGATTGCAAAGTTTGTATTATGATATCTCTGTGGATTACAAAATGGCCAAATGCGGCTGAATAAATTGACAATACTCGACTAAATCAACAGACAAAGGATCTTAGCCAGAATACAAATAAGCAACTGCGGCTGAATAAAATAACAACACTCAGCTAGATCAAAAGACAAAAGGATCTTAGCCGGAATACAAATAAGTAACTAAAAGATAATACCCGGAATATGGGAGCACTGTGGAATCAATGAAGAATGA
>SNQJ01S0000112.1:251693-347167 GCA_010110895.2 Picea sitchensis
GGTAAGGTTGGTACCAGGTATGCTTTCTACATGTTGCTTCTAGTTTTCATATCTGAGTTTAACATAAGATTGTCCTATTGATTAAGCAGTGGTTAGATCTATCATATGTGCTCTTTGTTTACTGTTTGATTATAGTACCAGAATTGTTATATATCTGGAGTTATAGAGAGCTGGTGCAGTTTGATTGTATGGATCAGCTGGTGCATTTAGAGAGCTGATAACACTGTCTATGAACTAGGTCTTTTGTCTTTTGATTTGTCTAAAACATTAAAGAGAGATATTCATTACTGTTTAAGATCTGAGATATATTTAAATACATATCTATTGCAAAATGTTTAGACAGAGTTGTTGGATCTTCAACATGTGTCTAGTCTTATAGATACTATGTTTAGTTCAGTCTCTTAGATCTGAGTTTAATATGTGATCAGAGCTCCTCTATTAAATAGCTGCAGTTTTGCTTTACTTGTGGTCTATCCATGATTGACTTACAGATCTAATTTTGTCTTGTGTATTGGAAAAATTAAAAGAGACTATTTTTCTGCATTTTACCCTAAAATCTAACAATAATGAATACCTTCCAACGCAGTAGTAAACAGTGATTATAACCAGCAGTAACTGTGCCGAACAGTAATCACAATTCACAAGGTCCGTGTCCTCAGCCAACAGTAAACAATAATCCACACCAGCAGAAAACCCTCTGACGAGACTGCTTAGCAAGGTTCCGCCCCTCACAAACAGCTCTCCAACAGTCCCTAAGCCCCCAAGAGTGATCTCCAAATGCAAGGCTGAGGTAGGGTGAATCAAGCCTCCAAACAAAGTTAAAATTGCTCAACCATTTTTTAAAATTGAATCAAAAGATAGAATATCTATATACTGAAATAGTAAAGTGGGGTCATCCATCTCTACATACATTGGTTCAATCAAGGGAGCTTGTGGGCTTGCAAGGCACAAAGGACCTGCACATCATGATACTTTCAAGCTCGCAAGGGACTAAGACCAGCCCGAGGACACAGAATCTTAAAAACATTGTCATTGGAATTACATGACTAGGGTTTGAATCCAACCAATAACGACTTCATATTTGACTATAAACACATATAACACTAAAGAAAATGTGTACAAAAATGATAGAAATTACCATTAAGTTAAAACGAGAGCACTGTTTGCCATCGAAAATGAATATATTGGTAAGGACAATCTGCCAATATATAAGAGTTGGACTACTCATTTAAGACCATTAATAACATCCATTCGATGACTCTGTTTATGTTTTGCAAAGATGAGGTGTTTGTAGTGAGATAACTATGTGCTCAGAGGCACCCTGACCCCTGTTAAGTAAAGTAGAAAGTGGGCAGTTCTAGATATAAACTGGGCAATTCTAGATATAAACTGTGTAAGAGGAGTTTGCAACATAATCATGTCCGTAGTGTGTTAATAACAAATTTTGCCTTTCTCATTCTCATTTTGCCTTTGCATTTAAAATCAATGGAAGACAGGAAGGAAGGTGAACTGCACCTTGAATTAAAAGCAATGCCGTTGAATCGCTTTTGTTTCAAAATCTGCTTCTCAGAACAGTTAGCTGGCCGCTGTTACATGCACCCTTCTTGTGCCAAGGAAGCCATAAAACTGTTATAAAGTGAAGCCTCCACATTCTCTGCGTGCATGCACAAAGACTTCAAAAATTAAAGCAGTACATATGAAACGTCATATTGATTGAAGCTGCTCACAACTTTTGTTGAATCCTTTTGACTGAAACACATTCCCTGAATCCTTTTGGAAAGTTTCATTTGTAATCTGAATAGCAATGAAACTGCTTTTCTCTGGAAAAAAAAACACTCCCTGCATGTATCCTTGTCAATGATCAGCTTTCCCAGCTTTCCCTCCATAGTAAATATCCCACAGAACTGAGGAGGATTCGGCATTCCGATTAACATACTTTAACAAGAAGCGTTTTTCTGTCAATTTAACAATATGTGGGGAAATCCTCTCTGTTTTCAACAGTTTCATGGACTTCAAGGCCTCCATTACTCTATACCGAGGGATTATCCTCGTCTCCAAGTTCAATCCCAACAGACAGGAACATGTAACAATATCATCCAATGAAAGCCCCAGTGATTTGACCAGATAATCTACCCTCCGCTTCAATTTTTCCTCTGAAAGTCCCAGAATCCACGGCGTCCGACTTGAGAATTTGAAAATTTGTTTTTCGGAGAAACCCAAGCTGCTCAAACACTGCAGTTTTCGATCCATCTTTTCTTTTCCTATTCCTAGTATCCCACGCAAACCAAGTCCAAAGATCTGTGATCCCTTCTCAAGCCCCAATCCCTCGGCCACTTTAAATGACTCAATGACAGTTTCCTCTGTAGTCGTGAGCAAACGAGGCTGCTTTGCCACTAACTTCGATAACGCTTCACCCTCAACACCTAATCTTTGCAAGAGTGAAAATGCAGATCTAAGCTTATCCTCACTGTAATTTAAAATGTTTGAATTGATAATAACGATTTTGCATATATCCTCTTTCTTCATGATAGACCTAAGCACGCTGAGCCTAGACTTGAAGTTTCCTACGGATTTATATAAGAAAATATTAGGATTGTAAAGGACCGCCTTTCGAATCTGAGCAGGGGTTGTCAAACCACATTCACTTAACAGCTCCAAACCTTCTTCCAAATTCTGGTTTGATTTATGAAGCAAGCCCTTGTGAAGTTTAAAGACTTTTGAAACATCTTTCTCTGTCATACCGCATTTGTTGATGAAAAAATCTGTGACAACGCCCCTGTTTGGTGGGCTTGGGGATTGGATTGCTGTTTCCGTGCAGAATTTGACGATTTTTATGTGGGGATTTGCATGCATTGCAAGAGGACGAAGCAGCGGAATTGGTATCGATACACGAGTGGATGATACTGAGACTTTGTTCGTTATCAAACGTTTCCATAGTCGCTGAATTGACATTATCTTTGCAAGAGTGTAATCACAGATTTAAGCGTACCCTTGCTCAGATTAAAAGGGCGAAAAGGGGAAATAAGTACCTGGAGGAGGCCGCCGGAGTGGATGTCTGGATGGATATCGCCGCAGATGGGTCGGAGGCCAAAATGTTCGGGAAGAACATCAGTGAGTAGTGTTGTGAGGGTCTAGGGTTTTATGAGGATTTAGGGATATTTCGTGGTGACATGGAAAAAAGAGACGAAGTTTCCATTGGTCGCATAAAAGTGTAATATATATAGCAAATGTTTTAAGTCATTTCGGGCAATTTTGATTGAAATGAGGGAAACTTTGTGTTTAGATTCACCATGGGTGTTCCATGGATTTGAAGTTTATGATGCTCACCGATTTGGTCTTTGGAGAGTTTAATATATGTATTTGTACAAGCAACTTTCATAATTAAGGGTAAAAAAATATCATGATGATGAAGTATTAAATTGTCAATCTCTATATGTTGTTATAAGCATTTTATAAATGGTAAGATAAATTAGTAATTTTTATGGGAAAGTCAATAATTTTCTTCCTCTATATTTGAGTATGACCTCTTTTTCTATGCTTCCTCTATATTTGAGTATGACATCTTTTTCTATGCATAGTTGTTATGATGTTAGAATGTATTTGTTTTTAAAAGGGTTGTGCACAAAATTTGGTTGTCTTAAACCAGGTTTAGGACAACTACTTATGGTTTATTTTTGTTTATACATTACCCTTCTATTGACGTCCACCTGTAATTATATCGATAGGTGTCTCTATTTCAGAATCGGGGTTCCAAAATATTGGTGGTTTAATTAAAAAAATATTAAGTGGATGGCTAAGATTTAACGATGCCCTAATATTCTTCATCGTCCTCAACAAAGGAGAGATGAGATTAAATTCTAAACCTAAACCTTAACATTTTTTTCTTTATTGTTTTTTCCAAGATTATTTTAAATAATTGTGACAGGTGTTCGTTTCATGTGGCCACATTTAGATGGTGTGGACATAGAATAATCATGGCCAGATGTCCACTTCCTCTAGCCACATTTGGTTGGTGTAGGCTGGTGGGATGGCCTTTTGGTTTTCAACCATGAAGAGGTAGTTCAATCAATTTGTTCCACTATCGATAGCGCAACACATAGATAGATAACAAAGCATGATAAAAGCAGGATATTGTAGGCAGATTTTTGGATTGGGAACATAGATACATCATTTCTGACATCACCTTGGCTCGCATGTAATCCACCAGGACATGAAAGCCAGAAACATCATGATCGGTTCTGAATACAACGTCCGACTAGGCAATTTCAGCCTTGCTCCATTGAAGATCCTTAGCCACCATGGGTATTATCCATATAATGCCTTTGCGACGAGTTTTCCCTATAGGATTATTAGAATGGATTCTTTATGCTTTGTTCTGTTTGATGGAATTTATGATTCTGTGTAACATCCCCTAGCTTAATCGAGGAATATTACTTGTGGAAAATACACATAAATTCGAAATTTTTCTACTAACTAAATTCACGTAGCTTACCAAATACGATTTATACACATATTTAACCATTTTAAATACTAATTATTTAAATGCAGCTACGTCATGCTACCTAACATGAATTTCACCTCCTCATTGGGACAAACCGTGCGCACAACAGCCTTTGTAGTACGCCTGACAACTATTTCTCAACGCACACAACGATTCAAGCACCATGCCAGAATCATGTTACTGTTACTACTAAAATTGATTAACAAATACATTTAAACACATAATTACAAACAACATGACAGTCAAGCTCATGCAATTGTCCATACTAGTTAAAAACATAAATGAAGCTAATAAATTCACCACAACAACATATAATGCATTCTCATGCACAGAGTAAAACGCACAACAATTAAACTCATGAATTAACTCAGGAAAACAGATAAACACTTATCTTTTTAAAACAATTGTGCAACCAACTTCTTGGGAAAAACATTCCACCCAACCATAGACTTGTTATTTCAAATCTCAACAGCAAGTCACCCCCAATTTGGGGCTAGGAATCCACAAGAAAATGGTGTCTCTCACTGTCCCCTCACAACTTAGATATCCAAACCCCACTAGTATTCTCCTACAACTATCCCAAAATTCCTTCAACTCTCTTCATCTTGACCCACCCAACCCAAGGAATATACCCCTTCATTGCTCTCAGTCCATTAGGCATCCCATTCATTTATCAGGGTCTCTCTAACGCTGGTAACTAGGAATCTCTCTACTAGGAACTAAAGGGAACTCACTGCCAGGAAAACTACCAGCAACAACAACAAACACTTGTTGTTACAGTGCAACACACACAAGAGTTCACTCTTCAGGCCTAACAACCTGGCTCTTCAATCTTTAGCTCCAAAATGCTTCATCATGCTCCAAAATTTTCCCAACCTTCTTTCTTTATCTCCAGTGCTCTTCTTCCTCTTCCCTCTGCTTGTTGTTTATGTAAAACTTCAATGTGTAAAAACTATTTGTAACTACCCATACAAATTTCCTCTATTTTCCAAAGATAATTGATTGCTCACTCTACCCAATGTTGATTGTATTTCAACCCCATGCTCTCCAATAACTATGGGATGTGATTCTCACACCCACCCTCTTACATGAGTTTAATGATTGGGCTCTCATACACTCAAACAAAAATTTAGAAGTTATCCCCAATGATAATAAAATTCAGGAAAATGGGTTGAATTAATACCCATAATTAATTTCCCCCTTGGACCCCTTTTAGACACTCTCTTCTCTTATGGAAAACTCAACCCCCATCAATGTCCATATCCCCCAGCAGTTGGAAACACATTTTATTCATTAAAAATTCAGAAAATACATTCTGCATATTACATCGCTTGGTCATAGCCACATTCATAGTTACATTATGCATTAATTAAACTGTGGATTATAGTGGGGATGTTACATTCCGAGACCCACTTCAGTAGGCGTACAAAAGCACACCTTTATTATATGGGAAGTTAATGTTTATGTTTGTTTAATTTGATCTTGGAAGCATAACAATAAGATAAGCATAATTTGGTCTTATTATTATGTCCATATAATGATCCCTCACTATCTATGTTTATGATTTAATAAGTTATGGATTGGCACAGATAGAGTAGAAAAGGATGAGCACATTATGTCAATGGCAGAATGTAATAATTGTGAATGGGAAATTATCGGTCCCAACCGTGCATGTGAAGAATGGAGACATTGTTATTGTGACAATCCATAACCAAACGCGGTATAAAGCAACCCTTCATTGGTATATATAAGTTCATTTTTCTAATCTAAGAGTCTAAAGGGATAGAAAATATCGATCAGAAAATTAATTTATGATTGATCGCAAGAATAGAGTTTGGCAATTCCGTACAGCGTGGGCTGATGGACCAATATACCTAACGCAATGCCCCATTTGGCCTAGTGGAAGTTACATTTACATATTTTTTGTCATTGAATGCATCAGAACTCTATGGTGGCATGCTCATATCTCATAACTTCAAGCTATTGTTTATGGAGCCATTATCATCCATCCAAAATATGGTGGTTCGTATCCCTTCTCTCAGTTCCCTACGTCAATGCTCTCATCCAACTAGGTCAAGATCTACACAAATAAACTTAATGTTTAATAGATTTTAATAAATACCTATTATATTTAAAGTTTAATTCATTATAATAACAGGAGGGAAAGGGAGACGACTCTTGCTCATGTCAAGGATTTGAGCAGTAAATATTGTTTTATGTACATGGAATTTGAGAAGGATCATCATGAGCTACAAGCATGGTTGTAGAGACATTGTTCTTCGACAACTTGGTGAGAGATAGAAGAACCCATCAATGGATTGGATCGAATACGAAGAATGAGAAGTTGGTATTATAATCCACAGCATGAGAAAGTATCGAAGATAGTATATTAGTCCTTTGTCACAGTTCTTATCATAACCATCATAACAGATCGACTGTATTAGTTTTTGAAGGGTGGAAAATGACACCTATCGGCATATATCAACCACCTTTTATAATATGGTTGTGCTAGTATCTATGTTTATTGTTCAAAACTTGGTTGTCCATACCACTTGTTCTTAAAATCTTTGTTTTCAACAAACATCATATATGAAGTGTATGTGTTTATGTAACCTTCTAGATGACCCTGCCATTGGACACATACGATTGATGTCAGTAATCAATTCCCCTTCTTTCAATCTCTTCCTCACTAATCTTCTCTTCCATTCCTCGTCAACTGCAATATTTCATTTACTATAACTCTAGTGATTTTTTTATGACATCCCCCTACTTGTTTACTCTTCCCTTTCCTTCTTGTTGTGAAACAAAGCCCACATTTGACCCTATATCCACTAGCGGTATTATCTACACCATATCCCTCACTAAGCAATTGTGTCCAGTTTTCATCAGCAACATTGTCCTTAAATACCTTAGATTGCACTTGCTCCACAAGTTCATCAATGATAATGACTTCATTATGCACCATGAAACCAAATGTTCTTTCTTTCTTGCTAGAGTTGGAGTTGTACCTTGTCCTTATCCCTAGATATTCATACTCAGAGGGAATATCTATCATCACCATATGCTTGGCTTCTCAGCGTAGTGACTTGCATTATTTTGTTGTTCTTAGATTATACACAGGAAACCTCTCAGAATATACAAAAAGATTCCAAAAATGGAGAAGAGGTGTAGTGATGGCCTCATACCATTTGATCAAAAAGAGTGTTGGCCTTTAAAAACTGCAATGGGCTCAATTGATTCATGTTTTTTTAAATCCTTCAAGAAGGAGGTCTTTCGATAGATTGTCAGCATTGCTTGCATTCATTTTTTTCCTAAATATCCTCACGATTTCATAATTAGATCATCATCACTTATACACTAAATAATTTCTCAACATGATTGTTCATATTTTATGGAAAGTTGAAGGTTGATCACTATATGAAGGGCATGTACCCAGTTGTTTTAACCATACATGCTTTGTTTACCACTCCAACATATCGTCATATATATCTCTTGGTGGAATTCAATTGAACAAATGGGTGAGAATAAGGGTCTATGGGTACTAATAGCTATAATATTGAGCTCTTACTTGATGGAATCTCAAGCTTATTGATCATATCTATAAGTAATACTAATAATGGGAGTTACAGTGAGAGTGGATTGGCGATGAATTCCTATGGGAACTATTGCATTCTAAATCCATTTTGCAGGTTTCCTTGGATTTATTTCCACTATCACCAAGGTTCATACAATCCAAGCAAAATAATTTCTTAGTTATTGATCTTCTCGTCATCGGTGCTATCCTCCATGGCTCCCAACTCAAGTTCGAGCGATAGGACATGTGACCATTTGTTGTTTCTTTAAATAATATTTTGTCGACAATTATAGCAAAGAGACGAGGGGAATTTATCTACATCCATCCAATGTGCAATTCTCTTACACAATTTTATGGGATTTTTATAGTGCATTTAAATTGTTTCGATGTAGTATTAAGAGAGAGTGTTTTAATGGATATTTAAGAATCACTCTTAAACCCAAAACCAATAATAGTGAATTATATCTCTTGTGAGCTGGAGAGTATTATTGTATGCAGGGTTTAAGGGTTAAGGTTCTTGCTATCTCCTTTAAAGTATGTGTGTTTGTATTTTATACGAGCACTCATTTATAGGTTCCACCTCGGAGGCAAGTTTCTCATTGGTACATTTGTGCATTTTTTTGGGAAAAAAACTTTGAGGGGACTTTGGGTTAAGATGTCAAAGTGTTTGCTTTATTTCGATATATAAAATTGCTTATCAATTGTTAAAATAGATTTGTAAGATCTAAATTGGTGGACATGGTGAGCTAAGACATTGTGCAGAGTAATTGAACCAAATCCACATTTGAATATGATATAGATTATTGTCGATCAAATTTAAGATTTTTTCTTCCATGTAATGTGAATGAGCAGTTAGAATACAAATTGTTAGCTACAAGATTAAGAATAGTGCCTTTTTGTTGACCAACAATTAAGGTTTTCATGTTAATGGAAAAATATTCTTAGAGTGATTGGTTTCAGGAAGGAATTCAACTTTTAAAATTATATTTTGAATTCAACTTTTAAAATTTTATTTTAATCATTGTAAAGTTTTAAAAGGTTGAGTTAAGGATGACAATGGAAAACATATAGCAATTATGTGAGACTCTAAGTTGTCCTACCTACCATCATGGGATAAGATGAAGTCGCATTGCAATTAGGGATTGGATAAAATAACTCAAGTTACAATCACTGAGTGGAACTAAATTATTCTTGGAAGACTTTTTTTCATTATACATTAAAGATAGAATATTTAATTTATTTTTAAATTAAAATATATAATGAAAGAGACATATTCAAAGGTATTTCAAATAGTGTGGAATAAGTGAGATCAACAAACACATGTTATTCACTATGTTTTATTTCATGGCATCATACATATGGGTTGGTAATTCTTCTTTGATCTTTAGTTTGTAGTGGAGATACCATGTTCTATGTTTTATTTCATGGCATTGGTAATTCTTCTTTAATCTTTAGTTTGTAGTGGAGAGGTAATTGATGCTAATGATTTTAATAAATGGTTGGATTTGGTAGAGGCCTTACCATTACTTACTAATCTTGGATTGTATGCCCATCTAATTGAACTAGGATTCAAGACCTTACTATTAACAAGAAAGATTAACTACCAGAGGAATGTAACTAAGGAATATGTGTGATCATATAAAGTTTTGTTAATTGATGAGCAGTGTGGGAAGGGTGGTATAAACAACATTGAAATCCCCCCCTATGTTGGATGAAAAATGCATAAGGTCCATTAAAGTAAGAATGCCTCTATCTCTTGTCCACACTAAATCTCGAAATTCACAGAGAACCTAGCTAGAGAAATTCACACAAAGCTTGCAAAAAGAACAAGAGATAAAGAAGCAAGAATGAGAGAAAGAATGGAGAATGAATGTGCAAATTGTATTACATGAGTGAGTAATAAATACATGAATAATCCCTAATAATAGGTCAATGCACCATATATAGTTGCATGACCAAGAGAATTCGCCTTAGTAGTCATCTAGAGTGAAGTCGACACTCACTGACAGAAACCGAAGTTTAACTGCCACATAATATGAGTCAATTGTCAAAGTAATCAACAGTTAATTGTGTCCACATGTGTGGAGGAGAGAGAAGAGCATGCATGCATGAGATATCTGCCCCCCTTCTCTTAAGCATGAAAAAAGAAACTAGTGCATGAGAGAAAAACAATTATTGCATGCACGAGATGTCCTCAACTAGTTTAACTAAACTCACCACTAGTCTAACTGAACTCCTAACTGAAGTCAAAATGAAGAGGGAGGTGCTCCTATTTTTTAGGAGGTACCCTATTTTTTAGGAAATACACTCTAAAGAGACTATTCCATCTTTGGATAGTGCCCTCGACCTTAGACTGTCAAACTTAGGAAAAATAATCACTATCTGAGTGTGTAATTACTCTAACACCCCCACTAAACACTACTATGGTGTAAATAAAGAATGGGTCCTGACTATAAGGTCATGTTAGGTACCCATTTTACAATGCACCTAAACGAATGAACACTGAAAAAGTGATAAAAGAGGGAAAACCTGATGATGGACCCTCAAAGAGGTACAATTAGCATCAAAATGAAGAGGAAGAAAGACAGTACTTCAAGAAAATGTACAGGTTAATAAGGAAAGAAAGACAACTGCTAAGAAAATGTGCAAGGTTATGCTCGGTGAAGATTCTATTGAAGATGTAGAAATATGTATGGATCTATTGAAGTCCCTTGGAAAGATGTCTTGCCTTGTACCTGCTAACCTATTCATCTAATTTCCTCTTGGCCCCGTGGACCCATCAACAATTGACAAGCTTCTTGTCTAAAGGAAGCATAAGAGTTTGGTTCTCGAGGAGATTCCCTGCATCCTTTGCATAAGGTTGAGGGTTTGAAGCTTCAACCATGTAGAAATGCATGTGCATCATTGGTTTAGTAGCTACAAGTGAATGATGAGGCTCTTCAAACTAGGATCTTGTCCTCCTCTGATTCAATGGATCTCCCACAAGGTCACCTACTCCATGTAGGGTGGAATGTGCCCACTTGGGCATCTATTGTGGCTTATCATATTTATGTCCATCACCTTCTGAATCTAATGTAAGAGGATGTGCATATATCTCATGAGATGCATGCCTTTGACCATTCCCTGAGAATCCTTCAACCATTCCTTGTTTGTTGAGTTGCTACATGTACCTGGAATTTACATTACCAAATCTCGCGCGCCCAAATCTACTATTATCATTAGAATGAGTCAATAGAAATGAGGAATCAAATTTAGAAATAAACTTAGAGAATGTATACAACCAAGATGGGTGATTGACCTCACCAATAAAAATCTTGGAGTTTTTATGCATGTCATATATGGTCACGAAATCATGTGTGAATTCCACCCTTTTTCCTGTGTCTGATTGTGCTATCTGAGAGAGAGAGAGAGAGTAGATTCATGGAGAGTTTCAGAACATGCAATAAATTCTCAAATATTCCATGTTGGAGCTATACTCTCCCCTATCCAATGACCTCTACAGGAGTATCATCACCCATGAGGATGGGAGGACCCATGCTAGCAGTTAAATATGAAAAGACGTATTTTGTGGCTCCCATGTGATGGGATGTTCCTGAATCCAAAATCCATACATTGGGAGAAGAATGAATGGAACTCAAAGCATGATAATTACCTCGTTTTGTTCACGCTTAATATTTTGGCTTCTTCTTGGCATTCTCAAAAATGCAATCCCCAAGATTGTTCTGTTGAAGTTTCTGCGCCATGAGGTCTATTATCACACAATCTATACTTTCCCAAAGCCTAAAGGAAAGTAGACCTAGACTGACGTAACACGGAGGTAACCCTATCACTGTCACCCCAAAAGGGTACCTCTTTCTCTTTAGGAGGAGGAAAACCTCACTCTAAGGTAGACGTCCTAGGACCTAGCTGGTTGATGAAGGGGAAAAGATATGGTGAAAACCCACCCCTCTCTCTAGGTCACTCAGCAAAAGAAGTCACTTTGGTGAAGTTTAAAAGTACAAGGGAAAATGAGAATGGGTTTGTACCTTCCCTTTACCAATGAAACATCAAACGTTAGTATAAACAATTATAATCAATGACTTCTTAAACAAATCATGTGTTGCCTAAGCAAATTACTATACAATGGAAGTGAGATTATAGTAGCAACAATATATCTTGAAAGGTGCAAGTTATGATGACAAGGAAGAGATACAATAGTCTTGCAAACTTGATAATGGTTTGTCACTCACACTTTTCAAGATAATTACAAGTTAATGAATGACTTAAATGGTTGTCCAAACATTTACAACAACATTAATTAACGATGATGACAACAATGGAAACCACTTCAGAAAAGCACTATAATAAAGCAATAAGACATTACTTCAATATCCTTGATGATTATGGTTTGCTTAGTACAAGTTCCCAATGGTTTTATGGATGAATTTAGGATTGTTAAGAGTTGCAACAATGGTTGTAACAACTATGACAATGGTAACACCTTCAGAATTTGTACTCTAAAAAAGGAAATTAAACATACACTTTAACACTTATTGATAATACCTTTCCTTATACAAATTCTGGGATGACTTAGATGGTTAGTAGGCTAATATAAGCTTCAAAATGATAGTTGTAGTAGTGATTATGACAACAACAAATTAGTTGTTAGTATTTCTAGACTAGGTTAGCAAATTAGTAGAATATAAAGTGAAAGAGTTTGAGTATGAAGTGAAGGAGTTTGAGTTGAGTCTTCTCAAGAAGTGAGAGAGGAGGACTAATGCCTTCAAGGGTAATGGAGTCAAGGTGGATGGCTTCTTCTAAAGCTACAAATCAATGATGATGATGCACAAAATTCTAAGAGGGAAAAGGCATAGGAGAAGTAGTAACTTAAGTTCCCCTATGCTTTGACCTCAAGAGACAAGATGTTAGGGTGTAGGAAATTCTAGGCCCCAACGCCTTGCTCTCCTTATCCTTCTTACGGAGTAAAACTTATGCAACAATAACTATGTCCAAACCCTTAGAGTGCTAGTAATTTAGGGCTCTAGGGTTTCACTAGTTACTAGATCAATTAATGAAAAGCTTGGCAAATAAAAAGTAAGGAAGTAGCAAGTTAAGTGTCTTACTTCAAGCATTAAATACACCATGCAATTTCATAATCTTGTATGAGAAAATAAAACCATACAATAAACCATTCAATAGATGACAAAATGCATATTTCACTTACTTGCACCAAGAATAATCATGAGAATACCATGCAAGATCACCATAAAACTTCCAAAATTGATATAAGTTGCAAAAATAACCTTTAACAAGAGTGGAGCCTCACAATTTCAGCCAATAACCCTAATAGGGCGCAAATTTCAGACCTATTGACTCAAATGACAAGTTATTATGTAAAAATGAGAGTACTTTATGCTTATTTATACAAAATTTTGACCTTTTAGGTAAAAAACAAGGCCGACCTGGCCAATTTACATCAAAATTCAATTTTGACATAATTAAAATTAATTTGCATCTAGAAACACCTCCAAGGGTGACGTCATGCCCCTCTATGGTGACGTTGAGCCCTAAATGTGGAACGTTGAGCTAGAAAAGTGGGGTGCTTGGCCTCCAGAAGCCCCAAATGATGCCCACACGTGCCACCAGGCTCACAAATGCCTCCAAAAATGAAGCCCTAGCTCTGGATGACGTCTAGGGATATGACGGTGACGTCCAAGGCCCTCAAGGGCTAATGTCTATGTGGGAAGAGCAAGGTCCCCCTAGGTCTAGATCTGCCAAGGTGCCTCCAAAGGCCACATCCTTCTTTCTCCCGGTACAAGTCTTCAATTTCTTCTTACCCCTAGCTGGGGTTTTAGCATCCATCTATGGGATTTAAGCCCCATGAAGGTCCAAGCTAATCATTCCCTCATGTGTACATGTAAAGGTCCTACAACAACAACAAGTATGCCCTCCAAGGGTTCATAAGTCACAGGGATCATAGCATGTAAATCACATCCAATAATTAAATTACCCAAACATGTGCATCAAACCCCCCTTAACCAAGACAAATGCTCAAAGATGTTATGCAATTTGACAAGTTAGGTTTGGAGAAGGTCTCAGGGTGTCCTATTGGGATAACCTCTCTTAAGTTTGGGGTGTTTCCCAGGTGGGATCTAGTCCAAGTCATGTAAGTGTATGAGGTGACATGGGGTAAGTATTTAGGCATGGGGTGCATGTAATTACATGGAAATTTAAAGTCTTACCTGTGGGTGCCTTTGTAGAGGACAAGTTGCACCTTGTCATAAATGCAATTGTTTCCTAGCCCATACATTGCCTTTTACTATTAGCTTTATTTCTTTCAATCTTTTGCTATTGTGCTTCAAGGGAATAGTTGAGGGACACTGTCATGGTTTGATGACCAGAGGTGACATCGTTATCCATAAACATTTCATGGAAATGAGAAGGTTGGCTTGTGATGAGACCCCCTTTCTCTTGGCCATGCCACCAAGAGCCAATACCCTAGTTTGGTGACCAGATAGGTGGTAATGTCATATCGCTACATGCCCATGGTCATAATAGGCCAGCTCATGATGAGACCTCTTATCCATCAACTAGTACCTTGAGTGTTTATTTATCTTATAGGTCCCCTTTTCTTACTGAGAAGCTTTTCACTGCTTTCTTGAGGAACCCTGGGCGAAGCATCTCAAAGGTTTCAACATTGGATTTTAACTCTTGCCATCTACTTTTACCCTTTGGGCCTTTATCCCGTTCTTCCAATGAGGTAAGGTACAAACCTTCATAGTGTAGCCAATCCCAATGCCCAAACAAGGATAGGGAAGATGAGAGGAATAAAGATGGAAAGTGGTAAGTATGGGAACAGACGATGACTTTTCATAGATCCATCCAGTGGCAACCCATCCTAAAGGGAAATCAACTTACTAGGGAACCATGTCACCCTTCCAGTTATGAACGAGGGAAAGAGCATAATTTCCAAGCAAACATCATGAAATGAAAAAGGATCTATTACAACATATTCAAGTGTTTCAAAAATTGGAGTGATACATACCATGATACCCAGACTCATTACCTCACGGAGCAAGACTCACTGCTACTTTAGGAACAAGCTGGTGGGATGGATACTGCTGCTAGTGATAAATGGGCTGCACTGAAGAAAAGAGGGGCCCTTTGGGGCCATGCTCAAGTCGTCTGACTTTCGATACTCCATTTCTAGGACCAGTGGGCCTCGAGACGTGATCTCCTTAGTTATCCCTAGGATAGGGTATAACAAGGTCTATTGTCTTCCTCATGCATGTTGATTCAGGATGAGAGTCATGGTTGCAATAACCTCTTTTTGGATTCCCTTTCTATCCATTTCCACCTTTGGAACCTGAGGATCCATCGGAGGAATTGCCTTCCTCCTCCTGCTTAGAATGCACCTTTCCCTTTCCTTTCTGCTTGAATTTCGGATAAGATTTGTTGTTTCTCTCATGCACATCAAGTGCATGCACCTTGGAATCCTTGACTATTCCCATCTTGATGATATTATCTTGCTAATGCATTAGGGACTCAATGAACTGATCCAATGATGGCATGGTCCAAGTTGCTCCCAATGTGATCCTTATTGTATGAAATGTTGAGATAAACATTGCATATTTCGGACCTAGTTTTGACAAAATTGCAAGAACTAATTGTGTTTCTTACTTATATTTGTCAATAACAAATCCCTTTAGCTCAATAAGAAGTGACTTGAACTTCGTGAATAAGTCCTAGATATTATCAAAGCTTCTTGGATCCAATAAATTTAATTCTACCTCAAGCATATGGCCTCTCATCTCGTCTTTTTTCCAAAGAGACCTTCTAGTGTGGTCCAAATCCCGTTTGGAGTAGTACAAGAATCAATATGAAATAATAACACATGATAAATTGACAAACTAATAAGACCATAAGCTTCATCCACGTAGTTAAAATACATGTTTTTTAACTAGAAGCAGTTGTAGAATCTTTGGCTTCCACTCAAAATAATTATATGGCATGAGAAGAGTCGCCAACGTAAATTCTATTCTTTTTTTCTACATCTTCCTCCTGAACCTGGAAATAAAGTTCCTATGTGCTTTCTCCTAGCAACAAAGCTCTGATACCATATGAAATTCAGAGAGAACCTAGCTAGAGAAATTCACAAAAATCTTATAAAAAGAACCAGAGAGAATGAAGAAAGAATTGAGAATGAATGTGCAAATTGTATTACATGAGTGAGCAATAAATACATGCATAATCCCTAATAATATGTTAATGCTCCATAAATAGTTGCATGACCAAGATAATTCACTTTAAAAGTGATCTAGAGTGAAGTAGACACTCACTGACAGAAACCATAGTTTAATTGCCACCTAGTATGAGTCAAATGTCAAAGTAATCAACAGTTAACTGAGTCCACATGTGTGGAGAAGAGAGAAGAGCATGCATGCATGAGATATGAGCCCTCCTTCTCTTAAGAATGAAAAAAACAATTGTTGCATGAGAACAAACAATTGTTGCATGCATGAGATGTCCTCCATTATTTTAACTCAACTCACCAATAGTATAAATGAAATCCTAACTGAAGACAAAATGAAGAGGGAGGCATCCCTATTTTGTAGGAGGCACCCTATTTTTTAGGAAATACACTTTGGAGAGAATATTCAATCTCTAGATAACGCCCTCAACCATATGTTGATTTTTTAATAAGCTAGGTTAAGCACGAATTTCATTCCATTTTTAGCGTTTAACCATAACCATAAATGTTGCAGCAACCAAGATCACAAGAAGAAGCACCATGCACAAGAACACAAAAAGTATCATTGGAAACCCTTCTCAACAAGGGAAGAAAACCCAACCAAATCCTTTGCTATATTCCTCAAGAGAAATACCTTCACCACCAAGATAAACCCTAGCACACAAGAGGGTGCTCAAACCCTAGAACTATAGCGCCCAAGAGAGGTGTGCACTTTTCCTAAAGAAGTGTACTTGCTGAAGTTTCCAAACTCACATGAAAGATATGTTTCATCAAAGGGGAATTTACCTTTACTTATACTAACCTAAACCTGTCAACATAAGTTTCTATTGGCACAACATGGACGACCTCACTTAGCTAATAATATAATTAATATTAACCAGATTAATTATCTTTTACATTAATTACCAGTCACATTAAGGTAGGGTCGACCTGTACCCTTTATATTACAATTAGGGTTACAGGTAGGTATGACTCTTGAACAATATAGCAAGGGATCTTGTACACCCACTAGTGCTCATCCACTAGGGGCACATCCATAGGGATGTCCATATCTCTGGCTCACTACATTACACAGAAGAACTAGATCTTCACATGTTCACCTATGCTCGTCCACAAGCACGTCCACTCTACAGATATTCTTTCCCACTACCTCACACAGGAGAATCATCTGGATTTTCTCGTCAACTCTACTGCACAGAGGAGGCTAATACATCATCTTCATTTATGTTCACATGATGATGCACCCATCACTTTGGGATTTCACACATTCACCTTGTGCTCAACCACAGGCATGTCTAACTCAATAGATCGCCTTTCCCACTGGATAATCATTTGGAGTTCTTCTCAACTCTCTGAATGGGGGAGATCAGCTCTACATTCCAGCTTTGTCTCATGTAGGAACCACATACCCTTCCTAGGGGCTTTCTCTCAGGTTTGTAAGCTGGATAAATACCCACATAGCTGCAATGATCCACATCTCACAGGTTTGTAAGTTGGAGAATGTCTAACATAGTTGCAATCATCAACACTCCCTCTTAGCTAGGGAGGCATTCTTCATCATGCCAAGTCTCACACAGATGTATTTTGAATTTTTTCTTGGCTGGAGTCATCAATACTCCCTCTCAACTAGGAAGGCATTCTTCACCAATTTTTTTTGGTGAATATGTCTGTAATCTGCTCAGGTGTAGGAAGGTACTGCATGTGTATGATTTTCCTCTGCATCATATCTCTGATATAAGGGTATTTCATCTCATCGTGTTTTGATCCATCTGGAAACACTAGGTTCTCAAGGAGCTTTACACACGACTCTTGGTTATCATCATAGGATTCATCTCATGGTTAAGTAAGTATGTCAAAAGCTTGTGAAGCCACATTGCTTCACATGCTTGATGCTATATATCTTGTTTTGTATTTCTAAACACTTCCATCAGCTACATGTTTGATCTTATAGATCAACTTGGAAGTTACTACAGACTTCCCTTCTGGTTCCTGAATAATATCTTATGCATCATTCTTTAGGATATACTGGTACTCTTCTTGTTATGGCATCTTTCCATACTTGTTCTCTTGTGGCTTCTCTAGGACAAGGAGGCTCATCATCAATAAGGTGTCTCATAACTGAAGGATAGCTTTGAATATCTCTTTTACTTTCTAGGGATGTGCCTTGAGAGGCTTGTATGTTTCTCTGCCTCTTACAAAGTGAGCCTAGGTAGGTCTTTTATGTCCTACTGCAATATTAACTGAAGAAATTGGATCAACTGGAATAATGTTTTTCTCCCTCTGAACTACTGAAGGGGGAGAAGGTATTGTCTCACTATCAATCTCCATCTGACATTCCTTGGGTTTGTTTGAATGGGTATCTCTTCTTTAAGGAAAACATCTATGATTGTCTCATAAAAACTCAGTCAAATATGGTTTGGACTCTCGTACCAGGGATAATGGTCCAAGTATATGAGGGCTCCCATACTAGGGATTTATTGAAAAAATGCAATCAACTATAAAACTTGTTTTACCTAGTTTGTAGTCATGCTTTAGTTTTAGAGGAAGTACTTCTCCTCTCTCTTTTCTTCATTCTTTTGAGATAGGTCTGGATCAATGTCGGCGGTGGAAACATGTTGTCTTCCCTTCTTCCTGGTTGGACAATTATTTGCATAGTGTCCATAATTGTCACATATGAAGCACTGAATTTCTGAAACATCTCTTCTTTGATAACCTGGGTTTGATGAAGACTTTTCACCTTTAAATGTTTGTCTGAAATTTCTTTTGAATTTTCCTCCCTTCTTTGTATGAAGTGCAAGAGCATGATTTTCTTCTGAGGAGTCTTCCACTCCTCTATTTCTAAGTCTAAGTTCTTCTTGAGTACAATCTGTCCATAGAAGATCAAAGGTTGGTAGAGCTTCTCTTCCACTGATACTTTGGAGGAAAGGCTCCCACGATTTTGGAAGATTCTGGAGAGTGGTTAAGACAAGTTCTCTATTAGACATGATTTCCCTGATGGTCTCTAGTTGTTCTTTAATCTCTAATAGCTTCATAAAGAAGATGGAAACTGAGTCACCCTTCGTCATCTTGGTACTTTGAAGTTGGCTCTTTAAGGTAAGATATCTAAGGGTGTTGTCACTTTCAAACATTCCTTTTAAAGCTTCATACATGTCATAGGTTGTATTTAGGTTGGCAATTCGAGGTAAGAGGTGGTCTCTTACTGAGTAGATGATTAATTTTCTTGCTTTGACATCTTCTTCCTTTCTTATCTTCTTCTCCATGTCTGTAGTTGTGGCTGGCAGGGTTTAAGTTACTACATCCAAGAGGTCATCTTCTTCAAGAGTGACTTGAAGCCTTGATTTCCAGGAGCTGAATTTGCTTGCTCGATCAAGCCTATCTTCTACTAATGCTTTGTTCTTCATTTTATTGTTTTCTTCAAATTCTCGCCAACTGGATTTTGAAAACCTAATGATTAGGTTGAATTAGAAACCTTGGATTATATTGGACTTATGACTACCAAAAATTAATTTGATAGTGTCACGAAGATGCTTGCTGATTCAGGAGAACGTTTCTTCAGAAATCTAGAATTAATATTCTGCAGGAAATTTCAACACCCTAGAAACCCTAGGGCCAAAAATCAAAATTTCTCGGAATTTCGTTTTGATAGATTCTGGAGATGCGTTGGAAGAGGTCGTACTCTTCTATGCCAAAAGGATCCCCAGCGACCAAGTATTAAGGGTTGAATCACCACTAAAAGGAGGGTCGTATGGATCTTTCTGGAAACCCTAGAAGGGTCGTACAGTTATGCATTAAGGGATGAAACTTGGTGGATTCTTGTGCAATGGGTTCTTTCAAGAACTATGCTCTGATACCATGTTGATTTTTCAATAAGCTAGGTTAAGCATGAAGTTCATTCCATTTTTAGCATTTAACCATAACCATAAATGTTGTAGCAACCAAGATCACAAGAAGAAGCACCATGCACAAGAACACAAGAAGTATCCTGGGAAACCCTTCTCACAAGGGAAGAAAACCCAGCCAAATCTTTTGCTATATTCCTCAAGAGAAAGACCTTCACCACCAATATAAACCCTAGCACACAAGAGGGTGCTCAAACCCTAGAACTCTAGCGCCCAAGAGAGGTGCGCACTTTTCCCAAAGAAGTGTACTTGCTGAAATTTCCAAACTCACATGAAGGATATGTTTCCTCAAAGGGGAATTTACCTTTATTTATACTAACCTAAACCTGTCAACAGAAGTGTCTATTGGCACAACATGGCCGACCTCACTTAGCTAATAATATAATTAATATTAACCAAATTAATTATCTTTTACATTAATTACGAGTCACATTAAGGTAGGGCCAACCTATACCCTTTGTATTACAATTAGGGTTACAGGCAGGTTTGACTCTTGAACAATATAGCAAGGGGTCTTGTACACCCACTAGTGCTCATCCACTAGGGGTACATCCATAGGGATGTCCATATCTCTAGTTCACTGCATTACACAAAAGAACCAGATCTTCACACATTCACCTGTGCTCGTCCATAGGCACATCCACTCTACGGATCTTCTTTCCCATTGCCTCACACAGGAGAATCATCTGGAGTTTCTCGTAAACTCTGCTGCACAGAGGAGGCTAATACATCATCTTCATTTATGTTCACACGACGATGCACCCAACACTTTGGGATTTCACACGTTCACCTTGTGCTTAGCCACAGGCACATCTAACTCAACAGATCACCTTTCCCACTGCATAATCATCTGGAGTTCTTATCAACTCTCTGAATGGAGGAGGTCATCTCTACATTCCAGCTCTGTCTCGGGTAGGAACCACATACCCTTCTTAGGGGATTTCTCTCAGGTTTGTAAGCTGGAGAAAGACTCACATAGCTGCAATGATCCACATCTCACAGGTTTGTAAGCTGGAGAATGTCTCACATAGTTTCAATCATCAACACCTTAGACTATCAAACTTAGGAAAAATAATCACTAGGTGAGTGTGTAATTACTCCAATAGGATGAGCACCCATACCATCTCTAAATTAGACAATTTAAGTTTGTTTTCATGACATTATTAGAGAAATTACCAATGGGATTGGACCTTAAAGGAGATTTCTTAAACACTTTCTTATTCAACCCTCATTCCCACTTGGAAGCTTCATGTCTTCAACTTCTAGTGATTAGGCTTGAGTTTCATTATTCATTATGTGGGTCATTTCCTCTAAATTAATTTTCCCATAATGAATATAGAGGAAGTCTGAAGGGAAATGCAACAATGCATATCTTCTCTATAGAAAGAATACCAAAGGGAGAGTATGAGTATTGGTGTTATGATCTCTTTAATGATAATGTTGTTGATAGAGATTCTCTTTTTTGAAAGCATGGCCTTTCCTCCTGAATTCAAATCTTACTAGCCACTGCTTTACAAATAGAACAAGCCTCACCTTCTCCCACTACAACAAATCTATGTGATTAGCTCCCTTTTTAGCTCCATGTTTTGCTTCCACTAGTTTTTTTAATGCATTTTTCTCCATGCTTTTGCTAAATTCAGCGTTATTTATCGGGAGGGTGTTATTTATGGTGCTATTTGCGTTGGGCAACACAAGTTGGCGCTAATCTAGGCGCTATTAGCGCCTACTTTATCACCCTATTTAACGCCCAAGTTAGCGCCTAAGTTAGCTCCCTATTTAGCGCCCTAGTTAGCACCCCAAGTAGCGCCTAGTTTAGCTTCCAGATTAGTTTCCTTTTTAGCTTCTAGTTCGGCTTCCAATTTAACTCCTAATGTGCCTAAATAGTAATTTTGTTGATTTTGGGGGGGTTAAGTGAATAGGGTATTTGGGGATTAGGTGATTTAGGGATTTGGGGTCTAGGGATTAAGGGTTAATGGATTAGGGGTTACACTTTAAGGGATTAAGGGTTAAGGGATTAGGGGTTACAGTTTAAGGGATTAAGGGTTAAGGGATTAGGGGTTACAATTTAAGGGATTAAGGGTCAAGGGCTAATGGATTTGGGGCTTATGGGTTAGGTAGTTTAATGGTTAATTTCTTATGGATTATATATGGTCAAGGGATTAATGAAATCCATCTACCCTGCACATAATCATTGAGATTGTCCACGTCTCATTTTCATCATCCATCATTGTCATATGTATAGCCTTTGTCAGAACTCTCTTGAAATGTTATGGAACTTCCAATACACCCATCAGAAATGTCTTCCACCGACCCCTCACAGTGAGCAGTGAATGGGGCTAACATTGAAATTTCTTCAATTTGTGCTTGTATGCATCAAAATTTGACATGGTTATACTAGACACATGCATTGACGATATGGGAGGGTTTCAAGACTCAAGGATGTCTGATGTCTGCACATAATATTTGAGATCATCCATGTTTGCATCAACATTCATAATGGACATCTCATTGTCATCATTCGTCATTGAAATTTGTAGAATGTTTGTTGGAACTCTCTTGAAATGACATTGAACTTCCAATTCACCCATCACAAATGTCATGCACCGACCCCGCATAGTGAGCAATGAATGGGGCCAACATTGAAATTTCTTCAATATGTGCCTGTATGCGTCAAAATTTGACATGGTTAGATTATACACATGCCTTAACGGTATGGGAGGGTTTCAAGACTCAAGGATGTCTGATGTCCCCACATAATCTTTGATATCGTCCACATTTTCATCAACGTTCATCATGCATGTCTCATTGTCATCATTCATCATTCCCTTCTATAGAATCGTTATCGGAAATCTCTTGAAATTTTACATGGAACTTCCAATACACCCATCACAAATGTCTTCCACTAACCCCACACAATGAGCAGTGAATGGGGCCAACATTGAAATGTTTTCAATATGTTCACGTATGCATCGAAATTTGACATGGTTAGATTAGATAATTGCCTTGATGGTATGAGAGGGTTTCAAGACTTAAGGATGTTTGATGTCCCCACATAATATTTGATATCGTCCATTTTTGTTGCATCAACATTCAATATAATGGATGTCTCATTGTCATCATTCGTCATTTCCATCTATAGAATATTTGTCGGAACTCTCTTGAAATGTCATGGCACTTCCAATACACCCATCACAAATGTCATCTTATATTGACCTCGCACAATGATTATTCGGATTTATGAGCGGAATGAAATGAAACCACAGATTTATAATATTAACACAGAGACATGGTGAACAATAATAGAGATACATTAAAACTTGACATATGTTGAAAACTGTAAAATTAAGAGGTACAATAAGAAATACGTTGAAAATTGTAAAGTGCGGACTGAAAACAAGCTTGTTAGAAAGGTGGCAGCTTATCTTTGAGAAGAGATACGACGACTACACATTCACAAGAAGATGAGTACAATGAGGCTCTGAAGGCCTTTTTACAATAAACATGAATTCCAAAACCTTAGACATCCAAAAACCTAACACTAAGAGATGAAGTGCAAAAAGTCATGTGGGCCTCATTGGGGTAAGTTAGTACATCAACTTCCAAGGGTCGTAACTTTTGCATACAATCTTCGTTTAGGGTGCATGATAGATTTTTGGAAAGGTATTGGCGAGGAGCTTCATTTAAAGGGATCAATGAGAGCCTTTGGGATGTCATTGAGGTGTCTAATTGCAAAAAAACATCATTTAGGCCCTCAAAATGGCCTCAGAAGTTCAAGAACTGAAAAACTACTAAAAATAGTAAGTTGCCAAAACATTGTTTTGATCTAGTTGGAGAAGGTGGGTGGCCACCGATATCCTCTTGGATCAATCCTCCCTCCTTAGGAATCAATGGTATCCATTGCATTGATTGCCCCCATCAGATGAGGAAATTTCTGCTAAATTTGGCCCTGGGTGAGCCACTTTCCTTGGTGTAGGAGCTGCCCTTCTTAGACAACTCAATAAAGTTGGATCCTCTGCTGGCGAGTTCCCTTGACCTGTGTGTCCACGATCTGGTCAGTGAATGCCTATTCCATACAGTCAGGGTTAATCTTTGTTGGTGTCAATTGTTCTGCTATCTCTAAGGTGTCCAATAATGGTGGAAATCAAGGTCGAAGGAGGTCCACATTGAATACTGGGTGCAAGCCAAGGAATGGGGGAAGGTTGAGCTCAAAAGCATTGTCACCCACAACCTTGGTTATGGTGTAGGGTCCATAATGGAGTGGACGAAGCTTCCAATGAGGCCCTGTAAGGCGTTCTTTCTGCAAGTGAAACCAAATTTTGTCTCCCACCTGAAATTGGTGTGGTACTCGGTGTTGATAATGGTGTTGCTTGTATTTGGAATTGGACTTTTGTAAAATATCGTGAACATGTTGGCGGATGTGTCAGATCCACTCAATGAATCGGGTGGCTTTGTCAGCTCCAGTTGGAGCATGCGACAAGTCTTCCTAGGTGGCCGCAGGGGGTAGTGCAACATCCATGGGACCCAATGGTTGAAATCCCAACCCCACCTAAAAGGGGATGTGGTCGGTTGATCTATGTATGGATATGTTGTAGCTGTGCTGAAAATAGGGAATAATCTCATCCCAGGTGCGAGGGTGCTTGGAATTGTACATGCACAAGATGTGCACGATCATCTGGTTGACGACCTCAGTTTGGCCATCCATCTGGGGGTGGAAGGCAGTGGACTTGGTGAGCTTGGTGTCCAGAAGTGACCATAGGCTCGACCAGAATGTGTTGAGGAACCGACTGTACCGATCTGAGATAATGTCTTGTGGGATCCCAAATTATACCCACACTCGTTCAAAGAATAGCTTGGCAGTGGCCTCTATTGTGATGATCTTCTTGCAGGCAGCCAAAATCGCCATCTTGGAAAAGCGATCAACAACCAAAAAAACACAGTCATTTCCCCACTTGGTAGATGAAAGGATCGACATGTAGTCCATTGAGATGGATTCCCAGGGCATGTCAGGAGTAGGCGGAGGAGTGTACATGCCTTGTCTATTAATGGCCAGTTTGGAAATAACACAGGTAGTGCCGGACCAGATATACTTGTTGACATCCTATCAAAGTTTCATCCAATAGAAATGTTGTTGCAAAACTACCACTGTTTTTTCCATGTCGAAGTGTCTTGCCACCCGAATGTAGTGGGATTCCCAAATCAACTTCTCTCTCTCACTTGATGGAACGCATAGATGGCCCAGATGGAAAAATAACATGTCCTGAAGATGGAAATTAGTGACAATTGTATTTGTGCCCAACATCTGATAGGTGTTGGTGAAGTCAGGATCTTTTTCATAAAGGTGGGGCCATCTGAAGGTCTCGTGGCCACAATAATCAAGAACTATGGTGAGTGTCGCGAATGGAGGTCGACTGAGGCAATCATCGACTCGATTAGTACTTCATGTTTTATACTTGATTTTGAGGTGAAACTTTTGCAAATATGTGGACCACTTCTAATGGATATCATTCTGCAATTTGTCTTGTGTCTGCATGAACCGTAGTGGCTTATGATCAATATGGATGATTGTCTCCTTCTTGAGAATGTAATGTCTCCACTGGAAGCAGGATTGCACAATGGAGTACATTTATTTGTCGTAAGTAGGGTATTTATGGACGACATATGATAGTGTCTCACTATGATAGGCCACAGGGTGGTTGTGTTGAGTGACAATTGTTCCCATAACATAGTTCAAATCATATTTCTCGATCTCAAAGGGTTGTTGTAGGTCAAGTAATGAAAGCACTGGGGTGGAGCACAAGTGTTTCTTCAGATCATCAAACGTTGTTTTTTGGGACATGCCCAACATATGGTAGGTGTTGATGAAGTCAGGATATTTTTCATAGAGGTGGGGCCATCCGAAGGTCTCATGGCCACAAGAATCGAGCACTATGGTGAGTGCCGCAAACGGAGGTTGACTGAGGAAATCATCGACTCGATTGGTATTTCATGTTTTATACTTGATTTTGAGGTGGAACTGTTGCAAATATGTGGACCGCTTATAATGGCGATCATTCTACAATTTGCCTTGTGTCTACATGAACTGTAGTGGCTTATGATCAGTGTGGATGATTGTCTCCTTCCCGAGAATGTAATGTCTCCACTGGAGACAGGATTACACAATGGAGTACATTTCTTTATCGTAAGTAGGGTACTTACAGACCACATATGATAATGTCTCACTATGATAGGCCACGAGGTGGTTGTGTTGAGTGACGATTGTTCCCAAAACATAGTTTGAATCATATTTCTCGATCTCAAAGGGTTGTTGTAGGTCAAGCAATGAAAGCACTGGGGTGGAGCACAAGTGTTTCTTCAGATCATCGAACGTTTTTTGTTGGGACATGCCCCACACAATTTTTTCCTTACCACCACCTCTAGTTATTTGGATGAGGGCCCATGCAATATGGGAGAATCCCAACACGAACCTTTAATAGAAATTGGCAAGGCCTAGGAAGCTCCAAAGCTCAATGAGCGTGGTTAGGGCTGGATAGTCAAGGATGACTTGGATCTTGGCTGGATCAACATGCACACCATGCACATAAACAATGTATCCTAGGTACTTGACTTGGTCCATGTCGAAGGAGCATTTTTTCAAGTTGGCATATAGCTTGTGTTGTCGCAGAGTGTGCAGAACCTACTGAATATGCTGCAAGTGTTCTGCCAAAGTATTGCTATAGACGAGGATGTCATCTAGATACACCACCAAAAAATAATTAGTGAAAGGATACAATATATCATCCATCATCCTCATGGAAGTTGCTGGGGAATTTGTTAAACAAAAGGGCATGACCAGCCATTCAAAAATACCTTCTTTTGACTTGAAGGCAACTTTCCATACATTTGTTGGTTCTATTGGGACTTGATGGTAGCCAAACTTTAGATCAATATTACCAAAGTATTTTTCTCCCTTGAGTTGATCAAGGAGATCGTTGATTCGAGGAATCGGGTACCGGTTCCTAACTGTGATTTTATTTAGGGCTTGGTAATCAATGCAGAGTCGCCAAGTCTCGTCTTTCTTCTGCACCAACATGATTAGGCTTCCACAAGGTGATGAGTTGGGTCATATGTGCCCCTTGTGGAGTGGTTCTTGGATATGACACTTGATCTCCTCATTTTATAACAAAGAGTGACGATAGACTAGCCCATTGGGTAGCGGTGTGTCGGGGGTCAGATCGATGGGATGCTTGACCTGACAGTGCAGAGGTACCCCAGTAGGTGATGAGAAGATGCCTTTTTATTCTTCCATGACCTTATCCTCTTGATTTTGCTGCATGGAGAGGTCGGTTGCAGAGGCCATGGATGTGGCTACAACCTTTCGCTCACTCTGAGAGCAAATCATGAAGAAGAAAAAATTCCTAGTCTGAGAAATGACCTTTCTGCATTGCTTGGCAGAGATCAAGGAAATAACACTAGGTGGGACTACCTCGGGTACCCTGTACAATTTCCTGTTCAAAGTAATAATAACACTATGAGGCCTAGACTCATATACAACATGATGTTTCCATAAATAAGGTCGGCCCAAAAGAACATCACAAACTTCAAGGGGAGAAACATCATACAATACCTCATCTTTGAATGGTTTGATGTCATACGACAGGTGGCACTATTGGCTGACACGAAAATCACTTCCTTGACGGAGCGATCTGATGGTGTAGGGTTGAGGGTGTGGCATTGTCGACAGGGCTAGCCACTTGACGACCTCTGATGAGATGAGGTTCTTTTGGATACCGCTATAAACAATGAAGTGAAACATAGTGCCTTTTACCCACATCTGTGAATGAAAGAGGCGCTCTCCTTCCTCTGGCTCATTAGGTTCACCAGGCTGGATCTTGGTGGTAGCAACGATGGCACTAGGTTCTGCATTAATGATCTGTCTCCCATTTTCTGGTTTTGACTCATAGTCAGAACTCACATCTGATTCATAGGATTTTACCTCAGCCACCAATGATTTTTTTGAGTAGAAATCAACAATGTTATGTCATGGGCCCATATGGAAGTCGCACCACTTCGCATTATCTTTCTTCGACTTCCCACTGTCCTTCTTTGCTTGCGGCTTGGAATATTTTTCATGAGGTTTCCCATATTTTCTTTGTCCTTTGTTTTTCAGGTTGGGACTGCCCTTTCCCTTCTTCTTTTGTGAGGGGTTCCTAGACCCAAACTATTGCATCTTTTTTTTCAACTTCTGCTCGATTTTGATGACATATCGATAGGCTGTGCTCAAGGATGAGATGTCCAAAAACTCAACTTTTGTCTGTATGTATTTATGCAGACCTCCGTGATACTTGAGAAACATATGTCTCTTAGAATATTTGATACCCAGCTTGGTTTGCAAGGTATGGAAGACATTAGTGAACTCTAGCACTGTTTGGTCTCTTTCTTGCCACAGTGTGGTCCATCTTGTATACAAGTCGTCATAACTTCCAACCAGGTAGTATTGTTCCTTAATAGCATCCCTAAAGGAACCTCAAGTGGGTGCAACTACAAATAATGTGGATCCCTCTATTTCCTTTTGCTCACAAAAAGTCTCCCACCAATCTTTGACATGGGGGACGACCTTGAGGAGCGTAAATGTAATATTTTCTCTATCAGAAAAGTTGTGGACAGAAAAATACTCTTCTAGAAGGTTTAACCATTTATCTACGATATCCACATCTATTTGAACTGTAAATATAGGAAGATCAAAATTGATTTGTACCTTGAAGGGGGTGGCGCCTCCATTTGAGGTGGATGTGTCGCTTATCGGTAGTCATCGAAGGATTTGTGCAAAGTTGTCCATCATCTTGTTCCTTTGTCACTCAAGGGCTTCCTCGAGCAACATTTTGAAAGGATCTCATGTCCCATATTTTTTATTTTCACCCACCATGGATGGTTTCTTGGGTGTGTTGAGTAGTTCTCCTCAAGAGAAATAAGCTCGAGACCCAACTCTCTATATCATGACTGCATCAGGGACATGCATTAAAAAAAACAAGGAGCAGACCGCTCTGATACCACTGATTCGGATTTATGAGTGGAACGAAATGAAACCACAGTTTTATAATATTAACACTGAGACACAATGAACAATAACAAAGATACAGTAAAACTTGACTTCTATTAAATAAGAAATATTTTGAAAACTGTAAAGTGCATACTGAAAACAAGCTTGCTAGAATGGTGGCAACTTATCTCTAAGAAGAGATGTGAAGGCTATGCTCATTCACAAGAAGATGAGTACAATGAGGCTTTAAAGGCATTTTTACAATAAACATGAATTCCAAAACCCTATATATCCAAAAACCTAACCCTAGGAGATGAAGCACCAAAAGTCATATGGGCCTCGTTGGGGTAAGTTAGTTCATCAACTTCCTAGGGTTGTAACTTTTGCATATGGTCTCCATTTAGGGCGCACGATAGCTCATTGGAAAGGCATTGACAAGGAGCTTAATTTATTGGGCTCAATTAGATCCTTTCGATATCATTGAGGTATCTGATTGCGAAAAAGCATCGTTTAGGCCCTCAAAATGGCCCCAGAAGTTCAGGAACTGAAAAACTGTTAAAAATAGTAAGTTGACAAAAAAATGTTTTGAGCCAGTTGGACAAGATGCGTGGCCACCGAGATCCTCCTAGATCAAGTGAGCCTCCTAGATCAAGTGAGCAGTGAATGGGGCCAACGTTGAAATTTCTTCAAATTGTGCCTGTATCCCCGAAATTTGACATGGTTAGACTAGACACATGCCTTGACGGTATGGGAGGGTTTCAAGACTCAAGGATGTCTGATGTCCCCACATAATATTTGATATCATCCATCTTTGCATCAATGTTCATCATGCACGTCTCATTGTCATCATTTTTCGTTTCCATCTATAGAATCTTTTTTGAAACTCTCTTCAAATGTCATAAAACTTCCAATACACCCATCACAAATGTCATCCACCAACCCCGCACAGTGAGTAGTGAATGGGGCCAACATATAAATTTCTTGAAATTGTTCTTGTATGCATCTAAATTTGATGTAGTTAGACAAGACACATGCCTTGATGTTATGGGAGGGTTTAAGGACTCAAGGATGTATGATGTTCCCACATAATATTTGAGATTGTTTGTGTTTACATCAATGTTCATAATGGACATCTCATTTCCATCACTCATCATTTTCATCTGTATAATCCTTGTTGGAACCCTCTTGAAATGTCAAGGAACTTCCAATACACTCATCACAAATGTCATGCACCGACACCACATAGTGAGCAGTGAATGGGGCCAACATTGAAATTTCTTCAATCTGTTCCTGTATGTGTCGAAATTTGACATGGTTAGAGTATACACATGCCTTAACGATATGGGGGGGTTTCAAGACTCAAGTATGTATTATTTCCCCACATAATATTCGAGATCTTCCATGTTTTCATCAATTTTCATCATGCACGTCGATCTCATCGCCATCATTCATCATTCCCTTCTATAGAATCTTTGTCGAAACTCTCTTGAAATGTCTTGGAACTTCCAACATTCCCATCACCAATGTCATCCACCAACCCTGCACAATGAGCAGTGAATGGGGCCAATGTTGAAATTTCTTCAAAATGTGACTGTATGTGTTGAAATTTTTCATATTTAGACTAGGCACATGCCTTGACGGTATGTGAGGTTTTTAAGACTCGGGGACATCATTCTCTTCATCATTTCCATAATCATGGTTTTCATTTCCATCATCATCATTATCATATTGATCATGACCCAATTTCACCATCCATGCCAACAAAGATCAAACTCGACATACCCATCTTTAAAATGAAACCTAATGAAGATGCCAATTTCCATGTATTTGTCTTTTTCTTGTGGCATTCTTCGATATGATTAAACAATGATTCTATTAAGTTGAGACGACCCAAAATAATTTTATAGGGTCCAACATGCAATTGGTTTAATTGTTAATGGGTTAGGGATTATATTGGGTGAAGGGCTTCATGACATCCATAAAACCTACATGGTTAGCAGTGAATGAGGCCAATGTTGAAATTTTTCCACATTGTGCCTGCATGCATCAAAATTTGACATGGTTAGACTAGATATTTGTCTTGATGGTATGGGAGGGTTTCAAGATTTAAGGATGTTTGATGTCCCCACATAATATTTGAGATCGCCCATGTCTGTTGCGTCAACGTTCAATATAATGGATGTCCCATTGTCATCATTCGTCATTTCCATCTGTAGAATCTTTGTTGGAACTCTCTTGAAATGCCATGGCACTTCCAATACACCCATCACAAATGTCATCTTGCATCGACCTCACATAGTGAGCAATGAATGGAGCCAACGTTGAAATTTCTTCAAACTATGCATGCATGCACCACAATTTGACATGGTTAGAATAAACACTTGTATTAACGGTATGGGAGGGTTTCAAGACTCAAGGACGTCTTATTTCCCCACATAATATTTAATATTGTCCATATTTTCATCAAGGTTCATCATGCACGTCTCATTGTCATCATTCATCATTTCCATCTATAGAATCTTTCTCGAAACTCTCTTGAAATGTCATGGAACTTCCAATACACCCATCACAAATTTCATCCACCAACCTCGCACAATGAGCAGTGAATGGGGCCAACATAGAAATTTCTTCAAATTTTTCTTGTATGCATCAAAATTTGATGTAGTTAGAAAAGACACATGCCTTGACGTTATGGGAGGGTTTAAGGGCTCAAGGATGTATGATTTTCCCACATAATATTTGAGATCGTCTGTGTTTATATCAACGTTCATAATGGATGTATCATTGTCATCATTCATCATTTCCATATGTATAATCCTTGTTGGAACTCTCTTTAAATGTCAAGGAACTTCCAATACACCCATCAAAAATGTCATGCTCCGACCCCACATAATGAGTAGTGAATGAGGCCAACGTTGAAATTTCTTCAATCTGTGCATGTATGCGTCAAAATTTGACATGGTTATAGTAGACACATGCCTTGATGGCATGGGAGGGTTTCAAGACTCAAGTATGTATGATTTCCCCACATAATCTTTAATATTGTCCACATTTTCATCAATGTTCATCATGCACGTCGATCTCATTGTCATCATTCGTCATTCCCTTCTATAGAATATTTGTCGAAAATCTCTTGAAATGTCTTGGAACTTCCAACATGCCCATCACCAATGTCATCCACCAACCCCACACAGTGAGCAATGAATGGGGACAATGTTGAAATTTCTTCAAAATGTGACTGTATGCGTTGAAATTTTACATGTTTAGACTAGGCACATGCCTTGACAATATGGGAGGTTTTTAAGACTTAGGTAAATCATTCTCTTCATCATTTACATCATCATGGTTTTAATTTACATCATCATCATCATCATCATATTCATCATGACCCAATTTCTCCATCCATTCCATCAGAGATCAAACCTGACATACCCATCTTTACAACGAAACCTAATGAAGATGCCAATTTCAATGTATTTTTGTTTTTCCTGTGGCATTCTTTGAGATGATTAAACCATGATTCTATTAAGTTGAGATAGGCCAAAAAAAAATTATAGGGTCCAACATGCAAGTGGTTTAATTGTTAATGGGTTAGGAATAGAAGGGCTTAATGACATCCATCGACCCTACATGGTTAGCCACGATTGAGGCCAACGTTGAAATTTCTCCAATCTGTGCTTGTATGCGTAGAAATTTGACATGGTTAGACTAGATAGTTGATTTGATGGTATGGGAGGGTTTCAAGACTTAAGGATGTTTGATGTACCCACATAATCTTCAAGATCGTTGATGTTTCAAGGGGTTAGGGGTTATATGGTATAAAGGTTAAGGTTTTAGGTTTAGTCTTAGTGAAATATTTCAATTTGTTTTAAAATATAAATTAATGAATAAATTTTGGATACATTAATTAGCCTAATCTTCTGGATTTACATTGATTTACATATATGATATATTTAATTATATTTTTTAGCATTTTCCAATAAATGTCCACTAACCATGCTAACTCTTATATAAGTAATCCTAATTTTTTTTGCCAATAATTCATAGCAAAGATTGAACACTTTAAGGATATTGCAAAAGGTAATTTGTATCGTTGGAAATAATAATGAAGCATTTCATTAAAGTTTGGGCCATAAGAATCAACATTTTAAAAACTGGATTACAAATAATTCTGAAAATTTAGAAGTCTTGGCCATTAACATTATTGTTTGCAACAATGTCATCCAGTTTATCATTGTCAATGTTCATATGTTCTTTCAAGTATTTAATATTATCATCATCCTCATCTTGATCTGCATCATCTTCATCATCATTGAAATTTCACTGTAGACCATTTATATTGTTACCAGATGTATTTGGATCATCATTTTCTATACCATCCATATTGTTGTCTTCCATAACATCATCTAACTCTGGATTGTTGTCTTCGTATGCCTGAATATAACCATCTTCAACATCATCATGGATGTTGATTTCTTCGATGTTCTCTAATCCCTCTCTCTCATTTTGTTGGACATCATTGTTTGCTCATTATCCACTAATGCATCGTCAAATACATGCCTTAATCTTGGATAATAATGTATGACAAATATCCATTTCAGGTCCAAAATATCTTCTTAGAAAAATACCTGCACATGAATGGCATACATATATCAGACATATCTTATAACACTTTTATTGATTAATAAACACATATATATTATCACAAAAAACTATGAATCAATAGATTAATGATCATTATTGCTTCTTATTTGAGTTAAAGAAATACCCGATGACAATGAATTGGTAGAACATAAGGATCCTTATCCTCTGATAGGAACCTCGAGGAATCTATAGAAAATAATCCACTATGGGTATCATGTCTCTGTGTCCTCTCAAATTCTTCATACCATCTACACTTAAAAATACAACATTTAAAAGAGCAGTAAAAGATAAGAATATTATTGAAGGGAATCTACAATATGTTGGAAAATCCAAGAAATTATTGAGTTATGTTACTTGTTTTCATTGTATGTTAATCTCATCAGCTCTTCAAACTTATCAGCTGGTAATATTCTCTTCAATTTTGCTCTTTTTGTCCTGGTACGGTTTAAAGGATGGTTTGGATCATCCTGTCCATATCTTAATAACCCAGTTTGATCTTGGGTATTAGTAGGTGTATCATTAATGTCTTCTACCTATCAACAAACACAAGCATTATTTAATGTTTGGAAAGAATTGGATAAATCATAATTGTATCAATTTCAAAGAAATATAATAAAATATATTGTCTTAACCAATAAGAATATAGAATGTATGAACATATATACATCAATTGAATAGCGGAATATTATTTTATATACTACTTCTTTTATACAATAATTTAAAATAAAACACAATTTTGACAACATAATGTATAAAATGTCAATCCACACTCATTGATTATTCTTTGGTTTTTTGCCCTTATGAACATCCTTAGGGAGACCTTGTTCTTCCCTTTTCTTTCGTGCAAGAGTGTGTTTTAAGATGGGGTAATTAATAAATATCACATCCCCAATGCTAAGGTCCATAATAGCCTCAACCATTATCAATCTATCAACATCTCTTTCCATATCTCCATCTTTATCATTTATAACTTCAACAAATTGACAATTCGGTCTTACATTAAGGTCCCTTCCCTTACTACTATTTATAAAACCTGCAATATTTTTGTGTGTGTATGCACATCCATCTATATACATAAGATGACCTCTATTAATTTCTTTTCCACTTTCCAATTGGAGACGATGTGTATACATATTCAAATTTAGACCATATGCTGGCATGATAGGCTTATATTCTGCTAGCCTTCTCCATTCACCACTGTAATATGATAGACCATAATATGGCATTAATCTCCTAGTAGTTTGTTGTGAATTGTTTCTATTTTTAGATCCCACATGGACATTTTGGACAATAAATAGGCCTAGATTTGATCCATGAATATTGGAGGGTCGTATCATGTAGTTGTATCCCCAAAATTGAAACACCTCATACACTCTAGGTAGTTGTTGATCACTAGGCCAAGCACAATATAGTCGATGATCAAATGTCTCTTTGTAAATTGATCTCAAACTCAAGGGAAAGTCATCATATCCATCACATTCATTCTCATAGGGTATGTAGTCCACCTTCCCCTTGTCTTTAAGCAAATTATACATCTTTAAAATGGTTCTTGTTCTGTTACTTGTTTTCATCAAATCCTCATCTTCAGAGTTGGTATATGTGCACATATTTTTGTTAGATGTATCATCTGATAAATGATCATCGCCCTCTAGGCTAGAAGTTGGTGATCCAAGAAACTTTAAACCAAGAACTTTATCCTGCAAGTATTCATTAAGAAAAAAATTAATTATTTAAATAATATAAAACAATGTTTAAAATAAGTATACATATTATTTATATCAAATTGGAAAATTTCTAACCACAATTCCAATTGGATTTGAATTGATTGTAGGAGGCATACTACCCACTGGAATCTCATCATCTATGTAATGTCTTTGTACAATCACTCGTTTGAATTGTTTCTTTCCATGACATACAAAACATCCACAAACAACAATTTTATCAAAGTATTCATCCCATGTACTATAGTCTAGACCAACCTCTTGTTCAATACAATCATTTGTTGTGTCTGCAGGATCCATTGTCATATCCTCTTCCACCCACTGTCTTCTATGTGATTTAACAGTTTTATGTCCACGTCCACGTACATATATTTTTCTTTTGCTAGTTGAATGTTCAAGCTCTACATTTTCTCCAATCTCCATAAAATAATCAACAACATGCATTACTTTATGACAAGATTGGATAATACACTATAAAATTTAATAATTTCGTGAAAAAAGATGGACGTTTCACAAAATGTCATCAAATTATTTTTTCCTAAGTTAAGTCAAAATTAGAGTACTTAATGTCCTGCGTCATCTGTTGTGTCCTCATTTGATATGACACAATCTGTTTCCATGGCCTCATATGGCTCCTGTAATACACAACATAGTCAATAATGTTTAGTACACCAATTATATCATTTCAACGAATATGTTATGCAACAAAAAACCTCACATTAGTCACATTTTTGACATATTAATATCATGTTTTGGAGTTGATTTTTTTTACGACCCTAAGTATTTACATCGAGCTAAAATTTCAAAAAGAAAAGTATCCAACATCCATGTCCCACATGGCCATCCTAATTTTCAAACTTTTCCCTTGATTGTAGAATCACATTTAACCACCATTCTTGTGCATTTTCAACCAATAAGTTTGAGCTCAAAGGCCACATGGAAAAAAATGACTTTATCCCTCTATGTTGTAGCATTTGTGAATTCATAAAGACCTTCCTCCTTTGGTTGAGGTTAATTTTTATTCTTACCTTTATTGTATCTATAGATTTCGTTGTCATATCCTCTTCCACCCACTTTCCTCTCTGTGATTTAGTAGGTATACACCGTCCATGCCCTCTTTCCATGGTCTCCTCTGGATCTTGTTACACAACAATGACAATAATTTTTAGAATACCAATCAAATCCATTATCATCTAATAAGTTAGGGAAAATAGGACCACAAGTCAAAATTAGCTTGGGATCAAACACCACATTATGTAGTTGGTACCTTCAAACATTCATTCTATCACATCCACCACTCCCTACCTTGCTCACTAAGTCGAGTCTACACCATATGTATTCCTCTACTAATTTCCTTCATTTCGAAATTTCATCACATGATAGAGAAAATATGACATAACTTCTATGGCATACACATAATTTCACCTAAGAAGAAGGTTGAAGTCAATAGGGGTGATAAAAATTGCTACATCTACTAAGACAATCTTATCACCTAATTGAATGGGAATATTAGGTACAATTTCTATTGACTCACATGGTCAATCATCAAAGGTTTGCAAATAGGATGTCATTGTAACATAGATGAGAGACCCCAAGAACTACCAAACAACCATCATAATATAGGGATAGACTCTCTCATTAACTATACATTGATGAACACCAATACCAATTCCAATACCAATACCATACCATACCAATACCAATACCATACCATACCAATGCCATACCATACCAATACCATACCATTGCATACCAATACCAATACCTATACCTATACCATACCATTGCATACCAATACCAATACCATTGCATGTCAATGGTATGCATTGGCAATGATATGCATACCAATACCATACCATACCATACCAATACCATACCATACCATACCAATACCAATACCATTGCATTTCCAATACCAATACCAATACCAATATGCATTGCCAATACCAATACCAATATGCATTTCCAATACCCTTATGCATTGCCAATACCAATACCAATACCATTTCATACCAATACCAATACCATACCAATACCAATACCATTGCATACCAATACCAATACCAATACCAATACCATACCATACCATACCAATACCAATACCATACCAATATCAATACCATTTCATGGCAATGATATGCATACCAATACCATACCAATACCAATACCAATACCAATACCAATATGCATTGCCAATACCATTGCATGGAAATGGCATGCACTGGCAGTGATATGCATACCAATACCATACCAATACCAATATCATACCATTGCATATCATTGCATGGAAATGGTATGCATTGGCAATGATATGCATACCAATACCATACCAATACCAATACCATACCATACCATACCATTGCATACCGATACCAATACCATACCATACCATACCAATACCATACCATACCATACCATACCAATACCAATACCATTGCATGACAATGGTATGCATTGGAAATGATATGCATATCAATACCATACTATACCATATCAATACCAATACCAATACCAATACCATACCATTGCACACCAATACCAATACCATTGCATGGAAATGATATGCATACCAATACCATAAGATACCATACCAAGACCAATATCATTGCTAATACCAATAACATTGCAATACCAATACCAATACCAATACCAATATACATTAACAATACCAATACAAATACCAATATGCATTTCCAATACCAATACCAATACCATACCATTGCATACCAATAACAATACCATACCATTGCATGGCAATGATATGCATACCAATACCAATACCATACCAATACAAATACCATACCATTGCATACCAATACCAATACCATTGCATGGCAATGGTATGCATTGGCAATTATATGCATATCAATACCATACTATATCAATACCATACCAATACCAATACCATACCATACCAATACCATTGCATACCATACCATGGCAATGGTATGCATTGGCAATAATATGCATATCAATACGATACCAATACCAATACCATGCCATACCATATCAATACCAATACCAATACCAATATGCATTACCAATACCAATACCGATACCAATACCAATATGCATTGCCAATACCCTTATGTATTTCCAATACCAATACCAATACCATTGCATACCAATACCAATACCAATATCATACCATTGCATACCAATAACAATACCAATACCAATACCATACCAATACCATACCATTGCATACCAATACCAATACCATTGCATGGCAATGGTATGCATTGGCAATGATATGCATACCAATATCATACCATACCATATCATACCATACCAATACCAATACCATTGCATACCATTGCATGGTAATGGTATGCATTGGAAATGATATGCATATCAATACCATACCAATACCAATACTAATGCCATACCATACCATACCATACCATACCAATACCAATACCAATACCATATCATACCAATACCATACCATTGCATGGCAATGGTATGCATTGTCAATGATATGTATACCAATACCATACTAATACCAATACCAATATGCATTGCCAATACCAATACCAATACCATTGCATACCAATACTATACCAATACCATGCCATACCATACCAATACCAATGCCAATACCAATACCATGCGATTTCATACCAATAACAATACCAATACCAATACCATACCATTGCATACCAATATCAATAATATTGCATACCATTGCATGGCAATGATATGCATACCAATACCATACTATACCATAACAATACCAATAACAATACCATACCATACCATACCAATACTGTACCATACATAATTGCACCTAAAAAGAAGGTTGAAGTCAATAAGGGTGATACAAATTGCTACATCTTTGCTACATTTTTGCTAAGCCAACCATGGATAATTGTACGATGCAAAGGTATCAAAATATCAATATCTAGTTCAAATCCATGCATCTATGAAAATACCAATACCATACTATACAATACCAATACCAATACCAATACCATATCATACCATACCATACCAATACTATACCATTGCATGGAAATGGTATGCATTGGCAATGATATGCATACCAATACCAATACCAATACCATACCATACCATACCATACCATACCAATACCAATACCATTGCCAATATCAATACCGATACCATACCAATACTATACCATTGCATACCAACACCAATACCATTGCATGGCAATGGCACGCATTGGCAATGATATTCATACCAATACCATAACATACCAATACCAATACCATACTATACCATACCATACCAATACCAATACCAATACCATACCATATCATACCAATACCAATACTATTGCATACCATTGCATGGCAATTGTATGCATTGTCAATGATATGCATACCAATACCATACCAATACCAATACCATTGCCAATACTAATACCAATACCATTGCATTGCCAATACCAATACCAATACCAATATGCATTACCAATACCAATACAAATACCAATATGCATTACCAATACCAACCCCAATCCCAATACCAATATCAATATGCATTGTCAATACCCTTATGCATTGCCAATACCAATACCAATACCAATACCATACCATACCATACCAATACCAATACCATACCATTGCATACCAATAACAATACCAATACCAATACCATACCAATACCATACCATTGCATACCAATACCAATACCAATACCATTACATACCATTGCATAGAAATGGTATGCATTAGCAATGATATGCATACCAATACCATACTATACCATACCAATACCAATACAAATACCATACCATACCATACATAATTGCACCTAAAAAGAAGGTTGAAATCAATAGTGGTAATAAATATTGCTACATCTTTGCTACATTTTTGCTAAGCCAACCATGGATAACTGAATGATGCAAAGGTACCAAAATACCAATATCTAGTTCAAATCCATGCATCTATGAAACAACGATTCAAAAATCTTATTAGATTTATCAAGAGTAATTAAAATCATGGAAGTGTTTGTATCCTCAAAATATTAGACAACAATCCATGTGGTTGAAAAATCAATGATCATAAGAGCGGTCCAAGGTATCATTGTCAAGTGTGATATGTGGTGCTAGTAGGAAAGAATCAAAGATATTTCTAGAGGAGATGGAGTCTAAGGGCATGATAGTGGAGTGGGTAGATTAGGTGGGAAGTCAATAGGAGAACTAAAGTGGAGGTTATCCCAAGGAGCATCAAAATAAGGTATAACATCAAATTTTTTCATCCTCATCGAAATTCATGGTTAATGAGGCAAAAGAACTTTCACACATGGGCAAAGAGGGTGGATTGGTGGCTCCCAAGTGTGAAGCTACAATATCAATCTACAAGTCTAAGTTGTTCAAAAGATCCAAAGACTCATACTCTATCAGAGTGGAGGTTGTGCAAATTGTGGTAGTGGTCACATAAGGAATTTGTGATTTAGGTCATGATCCAACCAAACAATAGGGATAGATTGCGAATGAGCTACTAAAGGTGAGACATTGTCTTGAGTAACATGTAGTTGAGAACTACAACATGTGAGTTGATCAATGGTGATAATGCATCCTTCATGTAGAAAATTCATCACATGATAGAGAAAATATGCCATAACTTTCATTGCATACACATAATTGCACCTAAGAAGAAGGTTGAAGTCAATAGGGGTGATAAAAATTGGTACATCTACTAAGACAATCTTATCACCTAATTGAATGGGAAGATTAAGTACAAATCCTATTGACTCACATGGTCGATCATCAAAGGTTTGCAAATAGGGTTTCATTGTAACATGGATGAGAGGCCACAAGCACTACCAAACAACCATCATAGTATAGGGATAGACTCTATCATTAACATTACATTGATGAACACAAAGGTTCTTAACAATGACCCCAATTAGAAAGGGTTGGAGGAAAGAAAACATGGTGAAAAAAGGTTGTCCGAGTTGAAGGTCACGGTCTTAGAATTTGGAGTAGGCATACTTCTAGTCTCCTTAGAGTGTATAGGTATAGTAGGAAATGGTCCATTAGAAGTGGAATGGGTGTCTCCTCATCTAGATGATTCCAAGCTAGTAGTGAAGTAGACAGGTTGGAAGGACTAGCCACCTGAGTGGTCAAAAATCGAAGAGGTCAAAGGAGAGGAAGCCTTGAGGTTAGAAGGAATGGGTTCATAACGAGGGATGAGTTGTTGCAAGGTAGAATAAGGGGTTTACTAGGTTGAATACAGTGACTCTACAATGTACAAAGTCTTGGTAGCTCTGGACAATGGTGAGTATAATGAACAACAAATCTATTAAAGGTGCAAGGGTGTTTAGTATTAAATCATACAGAACAATTATGATTTGGTTGAATTTTACCTTATTTTTCATTGTCATTGCCCCCAACATCATATGAACAAATGTTCTACCTCATGTAAATACAACCATCATTTTAGACCACCGTTTAGGCGCAAATGAACGCGTTTTGGCCATAGTTTAGGCACAATTCCTGGAATTTTTTGTGCCCACTAACACTCCCATAAAAGATTACATTTAGGACTTAAATTGACACTAAATTCGGTGTAGATGTCACCGACTGTAGCACCGACTGATATCTCAAACAAAAAATTCTAAAAAACCCACGGGCAAGGGGACGAACTACTCATTTTGGAGGGGAAGAATTACAAAAACACGAATTGGGTGTTTGCTAGGGCGAACAAAGATATAGTGCAACCAGTCCAACTGAATTTCCTACTACATTTTGACTCCGACATGATTTCGGTGTTTCCTAGGGGGAAAGGAGATAGGTTGTGACCAGACCAACTCAATTTCAAACTACATTTGGAATCCAACATGATTTGGGTGTTTCCTAGGGTGAAGCGTGATAGGGTGTGACCATACCAACTCATTTCCAAACTACATTTGGACTCCAACATGATTTGGGTGTTTCCTAGGGTGAACAGAGATAGGGTGCGACCGGAGTACGATTTGGGGGTTTCCTAAGGGCGAACTGAGATTTTCAGGTAACAAAATTATCAAATTTCACAACTGTTAGATTTGGATTTCTTAATCTATAAATTTCCTCATGTTTTATGGTCTAATATATTGCAAGATTAGCAGAAAGCAATCATGAGAGATTTATCTTAACATCTTTTATTTGAAACAACACTATAATATAAATCTAAGTTTGACATTTGCTTATCCTTGTTAGAAGAGGAAAAAAAAACCAGGAAGAAGGGAGAAGAAATAAGCACCTTCAAAAATCGTGACCAAGTCCACTTGCCCAAATCGTGACAGAAGGGATTTTCCCTAGCTTACTTAAAATGTCAAGTAGAAGGAAGGAAGCAAATTCTAGCCACAATGAGGTAAGTCGTTGTCAATTTATAGATTTTTAATTGTCTCAATTTTTATTTTTTTTAGTTATTTGTTTTTTATTGAAAATGTTAACACAAATTTATTTTTTTATATATCTAGGGACATGAGAATGACTATGAGAAAGATGCATTGGCTTCAATATTGGGAATGGAGGCTATTAAAAAACTTCACGGTGTAGACTTGAAAATGCTTGCAAAATACATAGAAAAATGATCCACTAAGACCCTTGAAACATTGCAAGCAAATCAACCATGTGAAAGGGAATCAATTGATTCCCCAACCACTCATGGATCGAACAGAAAATCAAGGAGGAAATCATTGATGATGACCTCTAAGAATATGGAACAAAGAACAGAGACCTCTAATGTCGAAGCCACTTTTTCCACCACGCCATGTTTTGGAACTTTCATTGAGAACTATGATACAAGGATAGAATATGACATGGTTTCAGGTGAAATCAGAATGTCAGATGTTGGGAAGGTTTTTGTGAACAGGTTGAAGGAATCATGCCTTCAATGATTCAAAGACCATATCCATTTGTTGTTCTCAAAGATACCAATGCACCTACATAAAGTTGTAATTCATGACATGGAGTCTGAATTTGGCGTGGGTTGGTCAGTGAAATAGGTGAAAAGACAAATGTCTCAGAATTGCAATAGATTTAGGTGCAACCAAACAAAGAAAATTAAAAAACTCCCACTCGAGCTAAGGCTAAAAAAAAGGCCAATTAATGTTAGTATAAAAGTATGGAAAGAACTTGTAAAATCATATGAGAAGTGTGATGCACGGAGGAAGTCCGGTGAGGAGAGTATCCAGGTATTTCAATTTTCTCATAATATTATATCAAATTTCTTAAACGATTTTTATATTTTATTTGTGCATAGTTAAATTGACTTAGTGTATGTTTCAGGACAAGGCCTCCAAAGCTAGGCTTGAAAAACTCCAAGCCACGTATCACAGTGGCCAAAAAGGTCTACAAGCCTTGATCTGCACCTTTGTAAGTATATTTATTATGTGAAATGTTTTTTTATTTTATTTATTTCCTAGAAAAAAGTAAACAATTTCATATTTATTAGTTTAACTAGTCCATGTGCCATGTTTTGACAGGAGGACAAATATGGTTGTCATCCAACACATTTTGAAAAATAAATGTTACAAAATAAAAAGTGGACCAACTTTGTAATATGGATGGAGAACGAGGTATCAATAGTATTGAAGGTTCCCTTCCCTTTTTTTCTCTCTAGTTTTTGTCAATGGATCCCCTTTTGGGCATCCTTGTCCTTTATTTCCTTTGAATATTATGAACTTGTGGAATGTTCCTTGTAGTTTATGGAGTTTGGAAATACTAGCCCTTGTTTTGTGGCTCTTGATAACAAACATAGTTTGCCTAGCAGGGATTTTCCTCTTTTGTTTAATTTATTTATATTTTCCTACTATTTGGATAAGTTGGATTCTCATCCAACATTCATAGGGCCTTCTCTCCCTTGGACCTTCTCTAACATAGGTGCATTTCACTAATATATGGGTGTTAACTTCTTCATCCATCTTACAAAGTGAACACATGCCAAGCCCTTGCTTACTTCTCCTTTGCAAATGATCTCAAAGAAGTAACTTGTCTCTCAACACCAACCACATATAAACACGCGTCTTCATAGGAGCTCTAATATTCCAAAGGGGCTTCCACCACCATGATTTTTGTCTTGTTCTACATTACATAACACAGTTTTGTACCATAGCTTTGCAATCTATTATCTTAGAATATGATTCCTGGACCAAACCAAACTATATTCCTCATCCCTAATCCTTACATGAATATGAGATAAAGTTCCACATAACATTGCCGTTGTGCTACATTCTCTCTTGCAAATCCCAAGAATTTTTCCAATGCATAATATACCATTTCCAATACCATTGCATACCATTTCCAATGCATACCATACAATGGAAAGGCAATGCATACCATTGTCATTGCCAATGCATATAATACCATAACATTTTCATTGACAATGCATACCATACAATTGCAAAGGCAATGCATACCATACAATGTCAAGGTAATGCATGGTATACCATGCATAACACAAATGGTATACCATACCATACAAGGCAATAGCAATACCATACCATACAAGGCAATATCGATACCAATACCAATACCATACCATACCAATACCAATAACAATCCCATACCATACCGATACCAATACCAATACCATACCATACCATTGCATACCAATACCAATACCATTACATAACATTGCATGGAAATGGTATGCATTGGCAATGATATGCATACCAATACAATACCATACCAATACCAATACCATACCATACCATACCAATACCATTGCATTGCCAATACCAATACCAATACCAATATGCATTGCCAATACCAATATGCATTGCCAATACCAATACCAATACCATTGCCAATATCATTGCATACCAATACCATACCAATACAATAGCATACCAATAACAATACCAATACCAATACCATTGCATACCATACCATTGCATACCAATACCATTACATGGAAATGGTATGCATTGGAAATTCTATGCATACCAATATCAATATTGTTAGCACCATGTTTTTTGTAATTAGAGTGAGATGGTTTGTCCAAATTTTTTTAGAGCCATGTCTTGGTTTTTTCTAAAAATCAAAGCTTTCCTGAATAAGTCGCAGTTGGTGTGTCGAAGTTTATGAGGTCAGTGACAAAATTAAGGAATGGTTTAAAAATTCGAGTAAGGAGTTTGGCTAAAAATCGGTAAAAGGGTGTAAGGTTCATCATGTTTAAATTGTAAGGGTCTACATTCCTAAGTCTCGAGTCATGTCAAAAAAGTGGAATTTAGGTACCAAGGTCGAGTCAAGTGGTTAGGATAAAGGTCATGTCAAAAGATATTATGGGGCATCATTACCTAATCATGAAGTCAAAAAAGTGAACAATCATAGCACTCCATATCATTTGTACTATTGCACACTTCAAAGGAGTACCCACTGCACGAGTTCACTGCGCAAATCTTTAACCTGCTTTCAAACTTCTCGTCGCTATGGATTTTCCATCCCTTTCCATAATTTCATTCCTTATCCGTTCAAGCATAAATATTGGTCACCCTTCATGTTTCTCCATCATTTTCAAAATTTGTGCGTCGTCCATAGTTTTTCTAGCAAGCTCTGAAGCCCTTCACTGTGTAAATACTATTTGCTTCCAGTCACTATGTAAATTTGTTATTTTGATTTTGTTGCGTATCCTCCATCGCTTTCACTCATTGTTCAATAGTTTTCCTTGGAGCCTGTTGCAAATTAGCTTCTGGAACGAGTTTTTTTTTCTCACATTCAGCCTTCTTTCTTCTGAACTAAATTCTTACTACCTACTGTTGCACCGAGATTTTCGTTGCGCCAAGTTTCCCATTGTTGTTTTTTGTTGCGTCGAGTTTTCTGGTGCACCAATATTTTCACTGCACCAAGTTTCCCATTGTTGTTTGATGTTGCGCAGAGTTTTTCGTTGAGCTGAAATTTTTACATCGCACTTTATTGTTGCGCCGAATTTTCTACCACTGATTTGTTTGTTGTGAAAAGTTTTTCGTTGATACTTTTTCTTGCACATTGTGCAAAGGTTATTATTCTTATTCGCTGCACAGAGAGGCTATTACAATCTATTGTTGCGTGCCTAAAATTGACATATACCAACATCATGGCAACTTCTTAAAGTAAAAGAAATAATGAAAGAAGCAGCAAGGTCATGAGGTTTGAACCTCGAGATTTAAAGCTAATAAATGCAGACCCGACGATCAAAGTCTCCTTCTAACAAGCCAGATGCATACGTTTCTGTGAAAATATTCAAGGATATAATGCACAACTAACTAAGCATTTTGCCCTTAATTTTACTGGTGTAAGTGCAACGATTGCAGGGATCACTTTCCAAGTGACAGAGGAAGTTATGTCATCTGCGATGGAGATCCCTCTGCAGGGAGAAAAATGGTTTAAAGTTATGCCATTAGATACTTCATGTTATATGGATTTCATCAAGCCTGAATATCGAAATCAAAAAATTGGAGCCGACATTCCTAGTAAGTATCTCCTGGAACCTTTTGAGAAACTTTTGAAGATAATCATGAAGTACTTCACCTGTGAGGGAAGATTCGACAAGGTGCATCCATACCACATCAGGCTACTGATGCATTTCATAGGGAGAAATCCCTTAAACTTACCTTTCTTCTTGTGTCGAAGCCTGGGAAAGATGGAAGACAGTGTCCAAGCCAAAGCTGACCAACCAGAGAACAACTTATTCCATTTTTCATTAATTAAGATGTTGGTGGTCGAAGAGCTGGGAAATTTGAACAAGGAATATAATTCCTTTTTGATCTCGACAAACATTCCCAAAGACCCTAAAGGAGACATTCCTTTATCTGCTGAGAAATCAACACTTCACAGTTCAGAGGTGAGAAGAGGAAATGTTGTTGAAAGAAGAAAATGAAAAGAAATGGAAGACTCATCACTCAGTCAACCAACATCCTAAAAGAGAATCAAGCTAATATTTACTGATGAAAGTGAGGAGATCCAAGCTCCCAGTAAACCGTGCACCAGGCCCTTTGCCAGGATATTTCCCATACCCACAATTCAGCTAGAGCTTGTTGAATGTGCAAACCAGGGAATTGATGAAAATCAAGTGGAGTTAGGTTAGGAAGATGCAAATACTAAGGAGGTGAAACAACAACTAAAGAAATCTCAACACGTCATAGCCCAATTCTATCAAGAAAACAGATAATTGAGAAGGCAGCTAGCAAAAAAAATTCCCGAAACACTGACATCACAGAGTCAATCAGGTCAGAGATTTCCTACCTCACCAACATGAGGATAACATAATATAAATTGGCTAAAAAAGCAGCTAAGAGAGGCTCAAGATATGATCATTGAGCTCAGGGAGGAAAAAAGGACATCAAAGGAAAGAATCATGGAACATTTCAAGGAATGCATACCAACTATTGATGATGCATGTGCAACTCTCTCTGACGCTCAATCAAAATTGAAAAGAAATGAGGCTTTGTTGAGACAGGTGAAGAATTTGAAAAGACAAAAATTGTCATTGAGAAGGAAAAACAGGGCCTTACAACTGCAAGTGAGTTTGGACAAGGAAGCTACGAACAAACTGAATGATCCCATTCTCTGCTTCCAACTGGATTCACGCACACAACCTTAGCATGAAGATCCACCATGCGAAATCACTGCGCAAATTTTGCAGCCAACATTTATGTAGCAGAAACTAGAATTTACTGCACAACAGCGACAATGTTGTCCAACAATACACATGATGATTCATCACAACCGTATGATTGTGATTTGCTAAAATAATTTATGATTGTAAATAACATACCAGATAGTTTATGATTGCCAGATCGGTTTTCCTATTTTTGGTCATTTTTGTAGAGGTTGTTGTTCCCTTTGAAAACAACCAGATCCATCACTCTAGGAGATAGTAGTTCAACTCCTAGCAGCTAAGTGTAACTTTACTTTCTATATATAGGGACTATTTTGATGTAAAAAAGGGGGGGGCGCATGGGAAAAAGTATAGATATTTTGATCCTCTATGTAATTTCATGAATCTAAAGAAATACAAATGCAGAAGTCCCGAGTTCCTTAAGAAAAAGATTCTAATGGTGATGATATGAAGCTTGTACCTTTCTTTGTATGTATTTCCCATGTATTTATATTTATTTTCACTTCTCTTCTTTTTAAATTGGTAAATTTTAAAGTCCAGAATTCATCTAAGTGGTGCTCTAGACTGAACCGATTTAAATTATGTCTATCTTCCCAACTAAGATCAAAATTCATCCGTTGTGGTGCTTTGATTCTATTGTATGTTTCCTTTCTTCTTTCACCCCACATGATCAAACTAAACACTGTAGTTCATCACCTTGTGTAGCCTTTGTTCCTATGAGGAGTTCTATCTACCAAGCATTGTTTTCTTTGTTTTCAAGGGTTGACTCCATATCCCTAGAAGCACTATCTTTTGTCAGCAGAACTTTAAAAATTATCTTAAAGTTTTAAATCTAGCTATATTTTTAAATCAACCTGTCTATCAGAGATCAAATTTCAGAGAGAGCCCTCTCTAGATTGGAAAGGCTAGTTTCCAGTCTGAAAGTTGGTTTGTAGGTTACCTTTGTAGATTGTTTTTTCAGCCCAACAATTTACTCAGTGTTAACAATACAATACCAATATCAATACCATACCATACAAATACCAATACCATACCATACCATGCCATACCAATACCAATACCAATACCAATCCCATATCATACCAATGCCAATACCATACGAATACCATACCATTGCATACCAATACAATACCATTGCATGACAATGGTATGCATTAGCAATGATATGCATTGGAAATGATATGCATACCAATACCATACCATACCAATACCAATACCATTGCCAATACCAATACCAATACCATTGCATTGCGAATACCAATACCAATATGCATTGTCAATACCAATACCAATACCAATACCAATACCAATATCCATTACCAATGCCAATACCAATACCAATACCAATATGCATTGCCAATACCCTTATGCATTGCCAATACCAATACCAATACCAATATGCATTGCCAATACCCTTATGCATTGCCAATACCAATACCAATACCATACCAATACCATACCATTGCATACCAATAATAAAACCAATACCAATACCATACCATTGCATACCAATATCATTGCATGGAAATAGTATGCATTGGCAATGACATGCATACCAATACCATACCAATATCAATACCGTATTATACCATACCAATACCAATATCATACCATACCATACCATACGAATACCAATACCATACCATACCATGCCATACTAATACAAATACCAATCCCATACCATACCAATACCAATACCATACCATTTCATACCAATACCAATACCATTGCATACCATTGCACGACAATGGTATGCATTGGAAATGATATGCATACCAATACCAATACCATTGCATTTCCAATACCAATACCAATACCAATATGCATTGCCAATACCAATATGCATTACCAATACCAATACCAATACCAATATGCATTGCCAATACACTTATGCATAGTCAATACTAATACCAATACCAATACCATACCATACCATACCAATACCAATACCATTTCATACCAATACCAATACCATTGCATACCAATACCAATAGCATACCATACCAATACCAATAGCATACCATACCAATACCAATATCAATACCATACCATTGCATACCAATAAAAATACCAATACCAATACCATACCAATACCATACCAATACCAATACCATACCATTGCATACCAATACCAATACCATTGCATACCATTGCATACCAATACCAATACCATTTCATACCATTGCATGGAAATGGTATGCATTGACAATGGTATGCATACCAATACCATATTGATGCACACCCCCCTCTCTCCTCCTTTTGGAGCTGCGCGACCTCCTGGTCTAGGATCATTCAAATGTCTAATCTGGATTGGCTCTTCGGCTCTTACTGGAGCCCAATCAATTTTCACAGGTCCCTCTTCCCCCAAAGTGCAGGTTCTACCAGACCCACAGCTCGTTCTTGGCCCCTTTTAATAAATTTGATGATAGGCGCTAGCTCTTTGTGTTAGGCCCCTTCTCCCATATGACCTCGGGCTATGTCCCGGGGCTAAACCCTGAAAGTCTCTTCGGACTTCGGCTTCAGACTTTTCAACCACCACCAACTCCTAATTCCCCGAACTCCAAATCGACGAACAGATATGGGTGTGAGGATCAATGGTTCCTGTCACTTCCATAGTCAACGACTGTGATTGACTTCGGACTCCGGCCTTTGGGAGACTTTCCACACTGCTCTCCTTTTCCCTTCCAGAGAAGCACTTCCTCTGAAATATGTGGATCTCCTCCACGTGTCCTTCTATATCTGACGGTCCAGATTCGCTCCGCTCTTCACAACTTCGCGAAGATCGCCCTTTGCTATATGCAAATCTTCTGGAACTCTATCTCCCGGATATTCTAATCTTTCGCCACCTGTCTTCTCTCTGACAATGGATGTTCCCACTTGGCTTAGGGACTTCGGGACTCCAACAAGTCCTTACTCATGTGCATACTTATCACTTTTTCTTTCCGAGACTTGGACTGTTCTCGGCCTCCTGCACCCCTTGCGGAACTCTACGCTCGACGACGCTAATTCTTCTGAGCTTGTGCTCGGCTCAAACCCTTAAGGTTCTCGGCCCTCCTGCGTCCTTCCAAGGAATTTATGGTGCCCTCCTGGAAATTCGATGCTCTTCCTCCTGAGATTGTAAGGCGAACTTACTTTGTCTCTAGCACCCTCCTTGCGCTCAGTTAAGCCTTCAGACGGCTCCCCACAACACTTATCTAAGTGTTGGCTTGATTCACTCCTTACATAGGTCTTCCAGTTGGTTCCTGAAATCCTTCAGGTTTACCAAAGCAACTCTTACACCTACTCCATGCACACTTGCAGAGTTTCTTCCCACAGAGTGTTCAGTAACTCCGGGTTTTCCTTGATTTCTCCAACACTTCAGAACGTGTTGGTTCTGTGCACACTTACACCTGCTCAATGCCCTCCTGGCGAAGTTCTTACAGAGTCTTCATTAACTCTGTTCTATGCTCACTCCTACGTAGAACTTCCTCCAAGGTATTCATTAACCTTGAGGTTCTCCTTTGAGTATGTGAATTATTCTGGTGTGCCCTCCTGACACGTTCTCCTCTGACTTGAAAGAGTTCAGATACACACTCCTTGCATTGGCTCACAGAGTTTCAACACTCTATTGCGCACTCCTTGCACTTAGCCTAAAGAACCTAGAACAATCCTACAACTCACAAATAGATAATTCTATGTTTCTCCCTACAGACGAAACCTAGCATACATCTACATCAAGCATTCAAAAACACACATAAGATTCATTAAATACAAAGTAACATACATAGAATCATATGCAGGAAAAAATGATTATTTTGTATTAATCTGAATGTTAATTATAGTGTATGAGTCCAGACTGCAACTGAGTCTCGTTTCTCAACTCTCATATTGGCTTACAATGACTTACCATCAAACTTCAACCTCTCAACCACCTCTACTAGGCGTATGATACAAAAGACTTATACAAGAGGGGATCGATGAGCTTTCCCTCCAAGCTACACTAGTGGTGTCTAATCACCATTACAATGCCTATCTACTGAGGTCGATTACAATGAATGGAAATCTAGTCCGAATCAAATCTAGATCCCTCCTACTGTCAGCCACTTAAGGTGACCTCATCTACAGCCTATGCGAAAGCACGACTTGTATCTTCCAGCCTGACAACATTTAATTTCCTTCATTGCATTTCAAATTTCAAGTGCAATATGAGAGGTCTGTCGCCTCTCTCCTTCTTGAATGCATGGAAATGTGCTTGATTAGCTGGCGCATGCTGAGGTGGAGCGATGCTCCTGCATCATACTCCATTGCTTCAAAAAATTCATAAGCTCATGCTCATGAGCTTCCCAACTCTGTTGAAATCCTCCTGGATCCCAAAATTTCTCTTGGAGATGTCCTCCTGCTCCCCTGCTTTGCTGTTGTTACTATTTCCCTGCTGCTCGTGCATGTCCTCCTTTGTTCAACTCCTCCTTTCCGACAGCTTCATTTTCTTACCTCAACATCAGCTCCCTTATCTCCTGTATCACCTCTTCCAGCTGCTCCATAGGCTGGTTCTTCCTTTGCAGTCTGCTCAGCTACAACTCCTCTTTATCCATGGGTAGATCATCCTGATCCCCCATGTTGTTCTCTTCATCTGTAGCCTTGAATCGCCACTCTGTTGCAGACTCCAACCCCATAGTCATCTCTTTGAGTTGCTTCTCAACTATCTTCCCTGACAGGTTGTCTTCTGTTAGTCCCTCTGTTGGTATACTTCCAGCCTCCTCAAGTTGTTCCTCAGACTGGTATGCTTCCTCCTCTCGCATGGTTATCTCCTAGCAGCCAGTTTCTGGTTCTGGACTGTCCAACCAATCCTCCAACATCCTTAACTCTATCTCCCACTGAGTGATCATGTCCTTCAAGTGCTCCTCTTTTTCTGTTGGGGTAGACTTCAGTATCTTCTCCTTCACCTCTGTGACAGTCGGCATTGGTTTTCCTTCTATTGCTACACCTACAACATATACGCTAGCCTCTCCTTGGCAGCTTGGCAGGAATATTTAGATTCCCCCAATGATTAGAATGATCCTATGATCCTTCTCCTCAGCGGTGGAAGTATTTAACTTCTCATCGTCTTCATTCACATGGCTTGCAGTTCCACATGAATATTCATATGGATTAGGAATTTCTTCTGCCTTCTTCCCATCTGTGACCACCCCTTGCTAACATGAAATCTTAGTTGAGCTCATCTCTTCTCCCTTGCTCACCTGGAAAATTGGGAAGTCTCCTCTGCCCTCCTGGTAGTTTATGAGATCAACCGATCCCTTCTCATTGCCTACCTGGAAATCTACAAGACCTATGACAGATCTCTTTCCCTCATCACTGGGGTTTTCAAAATGTCTTAGCCACCTTTTTAACCTCTGTTACTGCCTTCAGGCCAACAACTTCCGAGTAGGCCACTCGAATTTCCTTTTCAGAGGCCATTCATATCTTCAGCGTACCCTGTCCTCCTGTTGCATCTTCAGTGCTAGCTTCTCCATCTCCGCTTGGATTTCACTGAGCTCCTTGTCAATTTCTGCTTTTCTCTTCTGCGAGCAATCTTCCCTTCGACCGTGCTTATGGCCTTCAATAGCCATCTTGCTTCACCTTCAACCCACCTGGCTATCTACCATCTGCTTCACACCCTGCAATAGTCTTTACAGAGCACCACACTCTGTCTCCCTTCACCTTTTGTCCACAGGTGAACTTTTGATACTACCCGATGTAGTCAAATTGTCTCCTTATTTACTCTCTGCTACCTGAAAACAAATTCAAGATATGATACCACTTGATGCACACCCCCCTCTCTCCTCCTTCTGGGGCTGCGTGACCTCCCGGTCTAGGATCTTTCAAATTTCTAAGCCAGATTGGCTCTTCATCTCCTGCTGGAACCCAATCAATTTTCATAGGTCCCTCTTTCCCAAAAGTGCAGGTTCTACCAAACCCGCGGCTTGTTCTTGACCCCTTTGAAGAAAGTTGATGACAGGCGCTAGCTCTCTGTGTTAGGCCCCTTCTCCCATATGACCTCGGGCTATGTCCCGAGGCTAAACCATGGAAGTCTCTTTGGACTTCGATGTCAGCCATTTCAACCGCCACCAACTCCTAATTCCCCTAACTCTGAATCGACGAACACAAATGGGTGCGAGGATCAATGGTCCTTGTCACTTCCACATTCAACGACTGTGATTGACTTTGGACTCCGGCCTTTGGGAGTCTTTCCGCATTACTCTCCTTTTCCCTTCTGGAGCACCACTTCCTCCCAAATACGTGGATCTCCTCCACGTGTCCTTCTGAATCTGATGGTCCAGATTCACTCCGCTCTTCGCAGCTTCATGAAGATCACCCTTTGCTCTATGCAAATCTTCCAAAACTCTATCTCCCAGATCTCCTGATCTTTCGTCACCTGTATTCTCTCTGATGATGGACATTCTCGCTTGGCTTCGGGACTTTGACAAGTCCTTACTCCTGTGCACACTTAGCACTTTTTCTGTCTGAGACTTGGACTGTTCTCGACCTCCTGCACCCCTTGCAGAACTCTGCACTCGATGACGCTTATTATTCTGAGCTCGCGCTCGGCTCAAACCCTTAAGGTTCTCGACCCTCCTGCATCCTTCCAATAACTTTCTGGTGCCCTCCTAGCAACTCGATGCTCTTCCTCTTGAGCTTGTAAGGTGAACTTACTTTGTCTTTGGTGCCCTCCTTGTGCTTGATTAAGCCTTCAGATGACTCCCCACAACACTTATCTAAGTGCTAGCCTAATGCACTCCTTGCACAAGTCTTCCAGCTGGTTCCTAAAATCCTTCAGGCTTACCAAACAAACTCTTACACCTACTCCATGCACACTTACAGAGTTTCTTCCCACAGAGTGTTCAGTAACACTAGGTTTTCCTCGATTTCTCCAACACTTCAAAACGTGTTGGTTCTGTACACACTTACACCTGCTCAATGCCCTCCTGGCAGAGTTCTTACGGAGTCTTCAACAACTCTATTCTACGCTCACTCCTACATAGAACTTCCTCTAAGGTATTCAATAACCTTGAGGTTCTCCTTTGAATATGTGAATTATTCTAGTGTGCCCTCCTGGCACGTTCTCCTTTGATTCAAAAGAGTTTAGATACACACTCCTTGCGTTGTCTCACAGAGTTTCAACACTATGTTGTGCACTCCTTGCACTTAGCCTAAAGAAATCAGAACAATCCTACAACTCACAGATAGAGAATTATATCTTTCTCCCTGCAGATGAAACCTAACATACATTTACAACAAGCATTCACAAACACACATAACATTCATTAAATACAAAGTAACATACACATAATCATATTTAGGAAAAACTGCTTCTTTTGTATTAATTTGAATGTTAATTACAGTGTATGAGTCCGGACTGCAACTGAGTCTCGGTTCTCAACTCTCCTACTGGATTACAATGATTTACCATCAAACTTCAGCCTCTCAACAACCTCTCAACCACCTCTATTGAGCATATGATGCAAAATCCTTATACAAGATGGGCTCGACGAGCTTTCTCTCCAAGCTACACTAGTGGTGTCTAATCACCATTACAATGCCTATCTATTGAGGCCAATTATAATGAGTGGAAATCTAGTCCAAATCAGATCTAGATCCTTCCTACCGTTAGCCACTTAAGGCGACCTCATCTACAACTGATGTGAAAGCACGACTTGGCTCTTCCAGCCTGACAACATTTAATTGCCTTCATTGCATTTCAAATTTCAAGTGCAAAATGAGAGGACTGTCGCCTCTCTCCTTATTGAATGCGTGAAAATGTTCTTGATTAGCTGGCATGTGCTGAGGTGGAGCGATGCTCCTGCATCACATACCAATATCAATATCATACCATACCATACCATACCATACCAATGCCAATACCAATACCAATACCATACCATGCCATACCAATGCCAATACCAATCCCATACCATACCAATACCAATACCATACGAATACCATACCATTGCATGGAAATGATATGCATTGACAATGATATGCATTGACAATGATATGCATACCAATACCATACCAATACCAATACCAATATCGTACCATACCAATACCATACTATACCATGCATTGGCAATGATATGCATACCAATACGATACCAATATCAATGCCATACCAATATCAATACCATACTATACCATACCAATACCATACCATACCATACCATACCAATACCAATAAATGTTAAATTATCGAGATTGATTTAATACGTGGATTATTTCATTAGATTCTTCAGCGCTTTAAACAGAATTTGATTTATCAACCAACAAAATGTATATTCGAAATGATGAAAAGAAGTAGAAGAGGTACTCAAACAGAATCCCACACATGCACAATAATTTACCCTGGGGAATCCCTATACAGGGAGAAAAACCCCAACAAGCAATCTTCCTTTATTGCAAATAATATGAAAGATCAAGTACAATAATCCACCATGAAAATACATGACTGTATGACCAACAAACAACAAAACTTCATTGACTTTTACAGCTGATATAAACAACACTATTCATTGTCCTTTATTGTTGATATAGACAACATTGTTCGATGTCCTTTATTGTTGATATACACAACAATGCACGTTTTCCCTTACTGATGATATAGACAACATTGTTCGTTGTCCTTTACTGTTGATATACACAACAATATTCGTTGTCCTTTACTGTTGATATACACAACAATATTCGTTGTCCTTTATTACTGAGATAGACAACACTATTTGACTCCTTCATTGCCCTGTCTTCTACACTCTGCATTGCATAACAAGTGTGTTTAGAAGAGGAGGTCAAGATCTGTATATAAAGGCGTGGAGAGGAGAGGAGAGTGGACTTAAATTAGGAGCCTGCATGTCTTTTGCAACTAGACTCAACTCGAATTAGTAACTTGACTTTACTAAACTTTGCATGCCAACTCACCCTTGAGACTTGGCTTATGCATGGCATGCCAACCCAACATGCAACTTGACATGCATGCAACTCGACATGCAACATGCAACTCGACTTGTCAACTTGACTTTGACCACTCGAACTAGAAATACAATTTTTCTTTTACAATGTGAGTTTGACAACTCAGACCAAACATGCAATTCGACTTTTACAACTGAGTTAGGCAACTTGAATTTATTTTCATGGTGGATAAAGTTACATGTGCCAACACACTAGATCATTACATTTACATTATTTGCATAAGGAAGATAAAGTTACACGTGCCAACGCACTAGATCATTACATTTAAATTCGGGCGCTAGCTCCTTTCCGTGCCAGAGACATATAATTAGAGATTGATATGGCATTCTTCAAGCCTTTCCCTTGGTTATTATTGTAATTGTCATCAGCACCTCTAGTAACTCCTCCAAATCTTGAAGTGGCCATCATGTTGAGCCATCAACTCCTACTGCTGAAAATATCTTAGCAATGCAAGGTATCAATTCCCGCAAGGCTTGCACTTGCAATTCCTTCACTTTTAACCATTCTACCAGTCAATAGTTGGAGGGCATGTGTTTTGTGGAATGTGTTTATGTATTACTTTCATCATTTACCATAACAAACCCAATCACCTTGTACACATTGTATAGTATACCATTGCTACTCCAGTCATGGCATAACAGACAATAAATTCTTACCACATCAACAATTTGGACTCCCTCTGATAATTCATGCCATGGAACTTTGACTCACTGCTCCTCCATGTGAACGCTGCCTAGACACTTTCTATCCATGAAAACCCTAAGTAGAGCTTTCAGGGGAAATTCATATCTGGAAATGTTTCCAATGTGCCACACTTTGAATTATAGAACTCTGTAGATCTAAACACAACCCCAGTCACATCACAACCTCAAAATTTCTCCTTGCAAAATGAAGAAAATATGCTACAAAAAGAACTCTCTCGATTATCTCCTTGGAAATTGGCTCAACTTGGAGGCTTGAAGGACCTCTAGCACAGTTACAATGTTGTCATAATATTCAAAATGGCAATCAAACAGTTGCTTTAACATTAGGGCTGGGAACTCATGCCTCTTTCTCACATGCTTTTGATCATTATCTTTGACATCCATGCAGACATCATACCATGAAACAAAAGCAACAACAAGACATTCACCACCAATTCCGATTTTTGATTTTATACATATGAACTGCAATCACGATCTAAATGATGTGGTGTTTTAGACAACATATATGCATCGGCTTTGATTCTCCCTCCTCGTGTCATCTCATGCTGTGTCAAGCGGTATTTTGTTCAACAATTGGATGGTATGAACGTTGTCAAGATGTTAGCTCTTGTGCAAAGAATCCAAATGTTTCTATGACACTTGTGCATTTGTTTTTCCAGGCTATATCCCACATGAATAATCGATAGATATTTGAAAATGTTTATATTTCCAAGTGCCCTCAAGTTCATTCGATGGGTAGTGCATAAGAAACGCCCCTTATGGGCTACTCCTCCATGTGACTTGTGCTTGTGCGCATTGCCTTGTGCAATGGGATTTGATATGGTGTAGCTCTTGGGTACTTGGCTTGTGGACTTGGATATTTGGCCTCAGACCCAATAGTTTTTGCCAAAATTCATAATAACTTTGATATAAACCTGAGCCAAATTCGCTATGAAAACCCAAAATTTGCCCCAAATTCCAACCTTTTAGCATTGGTGAAATTGGTGTTGTATGGCACTATGAAACTCACAGGCGCTACAAAAATTCCATGTCACTGCAAAAGCGTGATTATGCTGCATAATTGACCATAGCGCTGCACAATTGACCAAATTTGTTGATGCAAATTCTTGTGCTAACACATACAATGGCAAGGTAATGCATACCATACAATGGCAAGGCAATACATACCATTGCCAATGCATACCATTTCCATTCCCTTTGCATACCATTACCAATGCATACCATACCATACCATACCAGACCATACAATGCATACCATACCAGACCATTGTCAATGCATACCATACAATGGAAAGGCAATGCATATCATACCATGCATAACACGAATGGTATACCACACCATACAAGGAAATGGTATACCATACAAGACATTGCATACCATTGACATTTCCTTTGCATGCCATTGCCAATGCATACCAATGCATACCATACCATCCCATACCATACCATACCATAAAATTGCCAATGCATACCATACAATGGCAAGGCAATGCATACCATACCATGCATAACATGAATGGCATACCATACCATACAAGGCAATGGTATGGTATGCCATACCATACCATACCAATGCATACCATATAATGACAAGGCAATGCATACCATACAATGGCAAGGCAATGCATACCATTGCCAATGCATAAAGTTGCAATTGCCTTTGCATACCATTGCTAATGTGTCCAATACCATACCATACCAATGCATACCATTTCCATTTCCTTTGCATACCATTGCCAATGCATACCATACCATGCCATACCATACCATACCATTTCCATACCATACCATACCATTGCCAATGCATACCATACAATGGCAAGGCAATGCATACCATACCATGCATAACAAGAATGGTATACCATACCATACCATAGCATACCGATGCATACCATACAATGGCAAGGCAATGCATACCATTTCCAATGCATAAAGTTTCCAATGCATACCATTGCCATTGCCTTTGCATACCATTGCCAATGCATACCATACCATACCAATGCCAATGCATACCATACCATACCAATGCATACCATACAATGGCAATGCAATGCATACCATTACCAATGCATAATTTTCAATTGCCTTTTCATACCATTGCCAATGTATACCATACCATACCATACCATACCATACAATGCATACCATACCATACCATACCATTGCATAAAATCCAAACCGAGTAGCATAACAAAGTTTCTTCATCTCCTGCAAGTCTATTTGGCTAAGGCCCATGCGACTACACTAGCCAAAAAGACTCGACACAATGTTCTTGAAAATCGACCTCTTTAGAAATTGCACTATGCCTCATTGACCAAAACCCTAGTGTTGGAGATACTCCAACAAACAGTTTTTCGGTCGACGAAATAATAGTTTAGGAGCCCAAATAGTTGAAAATTGGTGCTACGGATCCAATGAAACTGACGGTTCATGCATCCGAGTCCTGGTTTGAGTTTTATCGCGAGTTGCAACTTGTCTCCTCAAGCCATTCAAGGACATGTGGCCAATTTGGCCCGGAGGCATAAAATTGAAACTGAGCAGCATAACAGAATTTTGTAAGCTCCCGCAAGTCTGTTTGGCCAAGGCCCATGCAATTACACTAGCCAAAAATGCTCGACAGAGTGTTCTTGAAAATCGACCTCATCTTCAGAAATTGCACTATGCCTCATTGACCAAAACCCTAGTGTCGGAGATACTCCAAAAAATGGTTTTTCGATCGATGAAATGATAGCATAGGGGCCCCATTAGCTAAAACCCAGTGCTTTGAATCTAAAGCAACTGGTGGTTCGTGCAACCGAGTCCTGGTTTTAGTTTTATCGTGAGATGCAACTCGCCTCAAGCCATTTAGGGACATGTGATCAATTTGGTCTGGGAGCATAAAATCCAAACTGAGTAGCATAATAGAGTTTTGTCAGCTCCCACAAGTCTATTTGGCCAAGGCCCACGTGAATACACTATCCAAAAATACCCGACACAGTGTTCTTGAAAATCAACCTCCTCTTCAGAAATTGCATTATGCCTCATTGACCAAAACCCTAGTGTTGGCGATACTCCAACAAACGATTTTCTAGTCGACGGAATGATAGCATAGGAGCCCCAATTGTTGAAACCCAATGCTCTGGATCCTATGCAACTGACGGTTCATGCATTCGAGTCTCGGTTTGATTTTTATCGCGAGTTTCAACTCGCCTCCTCAAGCCATTCAAAAACATGAGGCCAATTTGGTACAAGGGCACAAAATCCAAACTGAGCAACATAACAGAGTTATGTAAGCTCTCGCAAGTCTATTTGTCCAAGGCCCATGCAACTACACTATCCTAAAATACCCAACAGAGTGTTCTTGAAAATCAACCTCCTCTTCAGAAATTGCACTATGCCTCATTGACCAAAACCCTAGTGTCAGAGATACTCCAAGAAATGGTTTTTTGGTCAACGAAATGACAACGTAGGGGCCCCACTAGCTAAAAACCAGTGTTCTTAATCCAATACAACTGACAGTTTGTGCATCCGAGTCCCGATTTGAGTTTTATCGCAAGTTGCAACTCGCCTCCTCAAGCCATTCATGGACATGTGGCCAAATTGGTCCGAGGGCATAAAATACAAACCAAGCAGCATAACAAACTTCCATAAGCTATCACAAGTCTGTTTAGCCACCTTACACCACTCTACTTCTTTAGCCACCTAAATTCATGCCTAATATCATTGTTCATGGATACAACCATCTATGATACTCTTTATTGAATTTACAATCTTTATTATGTGTGACGCAACTCAAATTTCTTTGTATGTTGAGTATGTACCAACATGTCCTCCATCAAAATGAAGGGACCAACAAGCTTGTACAACACTTGTTGGCTCACCCTTGATTCAATTTTTTCTGGTTTCCCCAAATGAAGTGCCCAACTCTGGGATAAACATATCCTAGCCCATGAATCGACACCTAATCATGCACTTTACCAGCACATATGATAGGTAAATTGAAGATAGGTTTGACCCACCATAAGAAACAATGAACATGTTGCTTATATGTACATATTAGACCTAGTTTCAAGAGTGTAAGTTCCTCATATTGTTATTTCCAACAGGAGATACTAAGAGCCTTATTGAGATTTCTTCATCATGCATCTATGTTATCGTTGTTATCTAAATTGAGCGCCTAGGGTTGTTAATGTTACTACCGATTTTTCTAATGGTTGTAGCATAACTACCAGGTGTAACAACATTTCATCCCTACAAGATGGTTTCCTAGTTCCTTGATAGACATTGCAAGATTGAGCATATTCTAAGTATTTCATGATGATTCTCCCATAAAATTCTAAGTATTTCATGATCCATGATGCAACCATTCCATCACCATTTTTTCCCCACCCAAGCGTAGAAGCACAAGTGATTCCCTCAACAAACATAAGATGTGGTTGACCTCACACAAGAGGACCAACCCCAATCAATTATGGACATCACATCCTTGGGGGATACTTAACGAATCAACATTATTGAGTTCTGTGAGATGTTGTAAGCTTGTTTAGGCCTGGACTAGGTGACCACATTTTCCATCCGCTCTCGAGGCACGATTTCATAAATTGGACCCCTTAATCCAAATGTTGCATTGCTTCAAACTGAGTAAAACACTAGTTCTCGAAAGCAATGAGTAAAACAACTTTCAAGGAATGGCACCTGAGAGTGAGGGGTGCTCTAGCTGAAATCCTATCCCAGTAATCCATCGGAGTCGACGATTCCTCAATCCAAGTCTTGGTTTTCGGTTTATGCCTAGTTGCAAGTCACATCCCAAACCATTTCAGGGACTCTTGACTGATTCCTCCTCAGGGCATAAAAACCTAACAAAGCATCATTTTTGAGTTCCATGAGATGTTGCAAGCTTGATTAGGAATGGACTAGGTGACCACATTATCCATCCACTCCTGAGGCATGCTTTCATAAATTGGACCCCTAAATCCAAATGTTTCATTGCTTCTTACTGGGAAAAACCCTAGTTCTCAAATTTGAAGAAAAAAAAATTCCGAGGCATGGGACTTGGGAGTGAGGGGTGCTCTAGCTGAAATCCTATGCCAGGAATCCAATGAATACGATGATTACTCAATCCAAGTCTCGATTTTCGTTATATTCCCATATGCAACTCACATCCCAAACCATTTTGGGGACTCTTGTCCAATACCTCCTTGGGGGATAAAAACCTAACGAAGCAGCATTTTTGAGTTATATGAGATGATACAAGCTTGTTTAGGCATGGACTATGTGACCACATTGTCCATCTGCTCCTGAGGCACAGTTTCATAAATTGGACCCCTTAATCCAAATGTTGCATTGCTTCAAACTGAGCAAAAAACTAGTTCTCGAAATCAATGAGTAAAACAACTTTCGAGGCATGGAACCTGGGAGTGAGGGGTGCTCTAGCTGAAATCAAATCGTAGTAATCCATCGGAGTCGACGGTTCCTCAATCCAAGTCTTGGATTTTGTTTTATGCTCAGTTGCAAGTCACATCCCAAACCATTTCATGGACTCTTGGCCAATTCCTCCTCAAGGAAAAATAACCTAATGCAGCAACATTTTTGAGTTCTGTGAGATGTTGCAAGCTTGTTTAGGCATGGAATAGGTGACCACATTTTCCATCCTCTCCCGAGGCATGGTTCCATAAATTGGACCCCTAAATCCAAATGTTGCATTGCTTCTTACTGAGTAAAACCCTAGTTCTCAAAATCGATGAAAAAAACTTCTGAGGCATGGGACCCAGGAGTGAGAAGTTCTCTAGTTGACATCCTATGCTAGGAATCCAATGGAGATGACAGTTCCTCAATTTGAGTCTCAATTTTCATTATATGTCCAATTGCAAGTCGCATCCCAAACCATTTCGGGGACTCTTGGTCAATAACTCCTTGGGGGATAAAAACCTAACAAAGCAACATTTTTGAGTTCTGTGAGATGTTACAAGCTTTTTTAGGCATGGACTAGGTGAACACATTGTCCATCCACTCATGAGGCACGGTTTCATAAATTGGACCCCTTAATACAAATGTTGCATTGCTTCAAACTGAGAAAAACACTAGTTCTTGAGATCAATGACTAAAGAAACTTTCGAGGCATGGTACCCAGGAGTGAGGGGTGCTCTAGCTGAAATCCTATCCCAATAATCCATTAGAGTCGATGGTTCCTCAATCTGAGTCTTGGTTTTTTGTTTTATGCCTAGTTGCAAGTCGCATCCTAAACCATTTCAAGGACTCTTAGCCAATTCCTCCTCGGGGCATAAAAACCTAATGGAGCAACATTTTTGAGTTCCATGAGATGATGCAATCTTTTTTAGGCATGGTCTAGGTGACCACATTGTCCACCTACTCCTGAGGCACAGTTTCATAAATTGGACCCTCAAATCCAAATGTTGCATTGCTTCTTATTAAGCAAAACCCTAGTTATCAAAATCGATGAAAAAAACAACTTTCAAGGCATGGCATTCAGGAGTGAGGGTTGATCTAGCTGAAATCCTAACCCAGTAATCCATTGGATTTGAAGGTTTCTAAATCTGAGTATCGGTTTTTTTTTTATGCCCAGTTGCAAGTCGCATCCCAAACCATTTCAGGGACTCTTGGCCAATTCCTCCTCAGGGCATAAAAACCTAACGAAGCAACATTCTTGAGTTCTATTAGATGTTGCAAGCTTGCTTAGGCATGGACTAGGTGACCACATTGTCCATCTGCTCCCAAGGCATGGTTTCATAAATTGGACCCCTAAATCCAAATGTTGCATTGCTTCTTACTAAGCAAAACCCCAGTTCTCAAAATCGATGAAAAAAACAACTTTCGAGGAATGGCACCCGGGAGTGAGGGGTACTCTAGCTGAAATCCTATCCTATTAATCCATTAGAGTTGATGTTTCCTCAATCTGAGTCATGGTTTTCTCTTTATTCCCAGTTGCAAGTCGCATCCCAAACCATTTCAAGGACTCTTGGCCAATTCCTCCTCAGGGCATAAAAACTTAACAGAGCATCATTTTTTAGTTGTGAGAGATGTTGCAAGCTTATTTAAGCATGGACTAGGTGACTAAATTGTCCATCTTCTCCCAAGGCATGGTTTCATAAATTTGACCCCTAAATCCAAATGCTTCATTACTTCTTACTGAGCAAAACCCTAGTTCTCAAAATCGATGAAAAAAACAACTTTGGAGGCATGTGACCCAGGAGTGAGGGGTGCTCTAGCTAAAATCATATGTCAAGAATCCAACGGAGATGACAGTTCCTCAATCCAAGTCTCATTTTTCTTTATATGCGCAGTTGCAAGTCGCATCCCAAACCATTTTGGGGACTCTTGGCTAATACCTCCTTGGGGGATAAAAACCTAACGGTGCAACATTTTTGAGTTCTGTGAGATGTTGCAAGCTTGTTTGGGAATGGACTAGGTGACCACATTGTCCATCCGGTCCCGAGGCATGGTTTCATAAATTGGACCCCTTAATCTAAATGTTGCATTGCTTCAAACTGAGCAAAACACTAGTTCTCGAAATCAATAAGTAAAGAAACTTTCGAGTCATGGAAACCGAGAGTGAGGGGTGCTCTAAATGAAATCTTATCCCAGTAATCCATCGGAGTTGACGGTTCCTCAATCCGAGTCTCGGTTTTCGTTTTATACCCAGTTGCAAGTCGCATCCCAAACCATTTNCCCAGTTGCAAGTCGCATCCCAAACCATTTCAAGGACTCTTGGCCAATTCCTCCTCAGGGCATAAAAACTTAACAGAGCATCATTTTTTAGTTGTGAGAGATGTTGCAAGCTTATTTAAGCATGGACTAGGTGACTAAATTGTCCATCTTCTCCCAAGGCATGGTTTCATAAATTTGACCCCTAAATCCAAATGCTTCATTACTTCTTACTGAGCAAAACCCTAGTTCTCAAAATCGATGAAAAAAACAACTTTGGAGGCATGTGACCCAGGAGTGAGGGGTGCTCTAGCTAAAATCATATGTCAAGAATCCAACGGAGATGACAGTTCCTCAATCCAAGTCTCATTTTTCTTTATATGCGCAGTTGCAAGTCGCATCCCAAACCATTTTGGGGACTCTTGGCTAATACCTCCTTGGGGGATAAAAACCTAACGGTGCAACATTTTTGAGTTCTGTGAGATGTTGCAAGCTTGTTTGGGAATGGACTAGGTGACCACATTGTCCATCCGGTCCCGAGGCATGGTTTCATAAATTGGACCCCTTAATCTAAATGTTGCATTGCTTCAAACTGAGCAAAACACTAGTTCTCGAAATCAATAAGTAAAGAAACTTTCGAGTCATGGAAACCGAGAGTGAGGGGTGCTCTAAATGAAATCTTATCCCAGTAATCCATCGGAGTTGACGGTTCCTCAATCCGAGTCTCGGTTTTCGTTTTATACCCAGTTGCAAGTCGCATCCCAAACCATTTTAAGGACTCTTGGCCAATTCCTCCTCATGGCATAAAAACCTAACGGAGCAACATTTTTGAGTTCCGTGAGACCTTTCAAGCTTGTTTAGGCATGGACTAGGTGACATGGCATGGCATGGTAGGGAAAAGGGAAAGGCATGGCATGACAAGGAATGGTATGGAAATACATGGGATGGAAAGACAATGCATGGTATGGAAAGGCATGGTATGGCATGGCAAAGAAAGTCATGGCAAGGCATGGTATGGAAAGACAAGGCATGACGAGTGAATGCAAGACATGGCATGGTATGGAAAGGCATGGCATGGAAAAGAATACCATACCATAGCAAGGCATGGAATGGAAAGGCAAGGCATGACAAGGCATGGCAAGGAAATGCAAGGCAAGACAAGACATGGAATGGCAAGGCATGCCATGACATGGCAAGGCAAGGCAAGACAATACACCTTGACACCTTTTATTACATTTTTGTCATAATTTTCAACCCTTTAGGGCTTGATGTATTGAATTTTTTCTTTAGAGGGATTGACATTTGGATGTGGTATAGTTGAATGAGTATCGAGAGCATCTTCATAATTACCTATAAACTAGTTAATTCTCAAAGGACCTTTGAAGCATATTACAGTGCCAAAATGTCCTAGAAAAATATTTATTTGTGAAATATAAGAGAAGATATATAGACCAATTAACTCTCAAAGGATTTTGTAGGAAAACATAATCATATATAGCACAAAATGGAGAGGGTTGGCACTTACGGTTATGTGATAGAATTTATAGTTGATAGTTAAAATGTATAACAATTTTTTTACGATCTTTACTAATGTTTATTGGAATTGTTGCACGTTTTACATCATTGCAATGACATCTTATTTGTAATTTATTTGAAATTTTATTATGGTATGTGCACTTTGATATGATGCAATATGATTATGGTTTTGTTTCATATATTATAATATTAGAAATATAACACAAAAATTAAATATTGCATGAAATAAATAATAACTTTTCATTTGAATGTTCTTTTTTGCAGAACACGAGTCTTCCAGAAGATCCAGTTGATCCTCATGAGATAGATCCATATTATAATGGGTCTGATACAGACATGGGAGATGAGGAGGAGGAGGAAGATGCAAAAGACACTGTGAATGACGACGACGATGACCACATTGATGATGATCAAGATGATGATGATGATGACCTAGTTGTTGGTAGTAGACAATGACATTGATCATATAGACTCCATCATGGATCATTGCTGATATATCGTTATGATGCCTATTTTCATGTTTACTATCATGTTTACTTGTATCATTTTGAGTTACATCATTTATCATTTTGACTTATATCATTTGGACATATATCATTTTGAATTACGTCGACCGTTGGCCATGTATCATTATGACATGTTATTGATCTATTGTCATATTTGACTTTCACTTGTTGTAGTTATATATGATAATGATCTTATCAATATTAAAGATATAAGTTGTTTCACATGATACTTATCTAATATTGCTATATTTGACTAGTTTTAATTATATATGATGATCATGTTATAATCATTATCTTGTTATTTTATATATACTGTATGTTGTAGATTTTATTTAGATAGAGATTTAATAAGTATAATGATATTGTTAGTTTGTATGGATGTCCATTTCTCTAAAAATTCTTTATAAAAGATATCATATTAAATACTTCAAATGAAATATGACTTACTCTATAATAATATAATTTTTTTAAGAGGCATGATATATTTCACTAATTAAATTGAAATAAAAAAAAGTTAAATTAATAAATGGAAGCTATAAGGGATGCAACATGAGTTGTTAAAATGGAAACAAAATGTGGCTCTAAAATGGAAGTAAAAATCGACATTAAATTTGAAGCCATACTTTGAGCTATTTCTGGATCTAAGTAGAAACTTAAATTGGTTGCTTAACAAGAAGAAAAATTGGATGCTAATTAAGAAGCAAATCCCAACACTAAAAGGAAGAAAACCCTTGACCTAAAAAAGAAGCGAAACCAGGCGCTAAAAAAGAAGCAAACCTTGGAACTAAAAGGAAGCAAACCATGGAGTTAACAAGGAAGCAATTCTGGAAGCAAACGTCAGTGCTAATTAAGGAGCAAAACCTAGTGTCACTTTGGAAGCAAAAAAGAAGAATTTTTGGTAGAAAAAATGGAAGCAACAATGGAAGCCAAACCAAAATCAAACCTTAGCTCTACCTACGAAGCAAAAAAAAGAAGCAATTCGGGTAGCAAACAAAGAAGTACAATTGGAAGCAATTTTAGAAGCAAAAAAAGATGAAATAATGGAAACACATCTTGGCGTTAATTTGGAAGTCAAACTAGAAGCTATTTTCGATGCTACACTAGAAGCAAAACATGAAGCATGATTGGGAGCAAAACTAGGTGCTAAACCATGAGCTAAAAGAGGCGCTAAAATAGGAGCAACCTACCAATTCCGATGTTATTTTAGGTGCTAATCTAGGTGCTACCGTAGACTCTAATCTAGGCACTAAACTAGGTGCTAAACCAAGAGCTAAACTAGGCACTAAATCAGGAGCTAAACTAGGTGCTAAACTAGGCACTAAACCAGGTGCTAAACTAGGCGCTAAACCCTCCGCTAAACCTGACGCCCAACTAAACACATCGTTTAACGTCGGGTTTTGCACCATCCAATCAGCCCAATTCATGCACTCAAATACACTAAATTCTGGCGCTATTCTAGGCACTAATGGCATGTTTTGTTGTAGTGTCCTACAACGTTCCAATGATGTTGATACCTCTACATAATTGAGTCTAATGTTTCCATGGGAAATTAAGGACAAGACCAATAATTTCCTTATCAATGTCTAATTCAAATACATTGAAAATAACAAATTCTTTCTTCCATTGTCACGTTTGTTCATCCTGCCACAAAACCCTTCCCTCATCCTACATTCCCATGTCCATTATTGCAATTGTGAAATTCCAATGGTACACACAATCGATGTAATTGGAGGATGATTAATGTCAAAGGAGGTTAAGGATGAGAAATTCAATTGCAACCACACCATTGGACTTCACTCACACCATCATATTCCTCTTCCTTCCTTTCATTGTCCTTTATTTCCATCCTCCAATTTACTTTTCGTCGTCTTACACGTTGATCTCCCAATTTATTTCAGTATTCTCATTCGTCTTTTAAAGATATACTTTCTAAAAAACTATATACAAATATATCTAACTTCACTTCTAAAATGTTTCCAATTAAAAATAATAATATGCAAACCTCCCATTACCACGACATTCCCATTCACTTGTTTAGGGGTTATGCTAGTTATACTCTTGGTTAACTCATTATGCATATTTTAGCACAAAAGACATGATGATTAATAATTAAGGGAGGAGCTAGAGCTACTACTAAGCATTAGCATGCATGTTATAATATTTGTGTCCCTTGAGAAAGATTTCAAGAATTAAACAATTAGAAGGGTAAGATTGAGTGCATCAATGCTATGATATATATATAATAAATTAATATAGAATATCTTAACTCTATTTCTATTAAAGGTATGCCAAGTTTTTTTTAATTCTTTTCAACCATACACATCAATGGGATAAAATAATAAATTAGTATAGCTTTATATTAACCATGGATCTATCAAGTGTATAACAAAGTTTTTCCCTTTTTGTGCTCATAACATAATTAGGGTTCAGATTGATCAATGTTATTTGTAACTATTATTGCACTAGTACAATTTGTCACTAAAAGAACCAACTAATAGTAGTATAATCCTAATAGTTTATAATGACTAAATATACTAGCGAATCAAGTTAGATAAATAACGAGTAGAAAATATACTACTAATCATGGTTTTAAATACATTTTCTAGTTTAATTCATCATTAATTGTTGTCTTTTTTGCTAGTTAGTTTAGTCATTTTATAAAACACTAGGACTAATCTATCGAGAGTAAATTTAAAAATGGTTTTTTAATACACATGTTTTAGTATTTTTTATAATAGTATATATTATTGAGATTCATTATTAATTTATATAAATGTGAGTAATTACTAGTGTAGATCCATCTTAAACCTGGATCTATCAAGCACCAAGAGGGATCAAATTTCTTAAGGTGTAATTTTTTTTATCATATTTAATTCGATGTCATGTATTAATTCCTTCATATTAAATGATAAAAGAAATTACACCTTAAGAAATTTGATCCCTCTCGATGCTTGATAGCTACAGGTTTAAGATGGATTTGCATTGGTTTAATTTTTTAGATGTTGTCACATACATATATGCGGATGTAGCACCTCGCTACTCTCATTATTATTATTTATTTTGTATTATTTTTTAATGTAACATTATGTACGGGGCCCCGAATGAGGTGCCACCTGTTCCTACATGCGACTAATTGAAATTTCATCACCTTCCGCCACATCTCCATTGAACCTTATTCTGATGCGCTACATTAACACTCACACACTCTGCATCAATTCTCAGCCCATGGGGAATGTTACTTTGTCGACTCAGTGGTCGCGCTCCTCTCATCAGCGTAGTACCAGGTATTTGATGTATGTTCTTTTCATTTTAATGGAAAATTCAATGGCTCGACATTTTATTTCCCCTCCCCTTCCTAAGGAAATCTTGGTCTTTTGGATCCTTGTCCCTCCTTCCTGCTCGGTGCAATTATACTTGGCCCTTCCCTCCATTCGCCTCTTTGTTTACCACCCTGTCATCCTCTTCTTATTTACCGCCATGCCGAGAGAAAGAGGCAAAGCTAAGCATGGTCCAGATTACTACCACTACCTAGCCAATCAGATTCATCTTTCAAATCCTTCTCTTCAATATTCTTTGTCTCGTCAACCTTCTACAAAGATAAATTCAGGAGCAGACAACAACAATGCAGAGACTCATGACCCTCTAGTTGTGGTGAGGGAATTCCAGGACTACCCATTGTTGCACATGGACAATGTTCCAACACTAGACCTTGTGAAAAGGATGAAATGGAATCCACCTGAGGGGAATTGGGGATTCCCAGTGATAGAGGAGATACCTTTGGTGAACCCAGATCTAGTTCAGGAAATATCCGACGAACCCAACTCCAATCCTTCCAGCATGGAAGATCACTCTTTGCGTCGTCTAACAGATGAACAACTCCAACGTATCTTTGAATTGTGTGGGGTTGTCTCTGACCAACAATTTTGCCAAGAAAAAATCAATCGACAGATGGATGCTCTTCTCTACTCCCTCTCAAGTGAGCCTACTTGTTCTCATTGCCCAGTGTGTCACCAACCTTTCACCTTTGCTCCGGAGTGGAGGCCACCTACTTCGGGTACTAATGATATTTTATTTTCTGAGAAATGCTCTTAATTTTCAATGTATGGTTCTTTAGGCATTTACATTTTAACTTTGACGAGATTTAGACCTTGCAAGTCCTTAGAATGCTTATGTAATCTTTGTCATTTTGATTTTTTCTCACAAGGAAATTTTGAACACTTTCAATGGACCCTGGTTGTGGCTCTAGTTTCCATTAATGATAGGCCAGGTACCAAGTTCCCTAGCTTGTGTATGGAATAAGTTTGTGAGGTAATACAAGTTTTAGCTTACAAAAAAAAAACATTATGTACGTGACTACATCTCACATCTCCCCCATATTGCGTTGTAGAGCACCTCACCACTCTCAATGCAATTAAATGTAAATGAATCATTGTTATCTTTCATTATTAATCATTGATCTAATATCAATCAAACAAATTTATAAAATTATATTTAAATTCTCGTTGTTTTGAAATATTAATGGGTTTTTATTTAATGGGATGGATGTGATTTGTTTTCTGATGTGTCATATTTAGTTAAGTGATTACTTTTAGAATTGTGTGTAGGTTGATTTATGATGATTTTTATTCAGGCAACAAATTTCCATTAGAAATGTCTTTATTTCACAATCAAACAAATGCATTAGTTCTCTTTAGATTTTGCATCTTAGAAAAACGATTATCAATAATTTATAATTGATATATCCTAAAAATACAATTTGAGGAGACCACATAAACCCCTACATTGTAGTGAATGCATTTAAATCAAACATCTCAAAATACCAACATTATTTTCCATTAATGGTATGTCAAATAATAACACTACAAGTGGTAAAGCATCTCCCTTGTAACGCACATCATAAACTTTCTCATGTATTGTGTTTCACTAAGAATGTCATACGACCACTTCGACCAAATGAGTCACAATACATAATATTCCAACTCTATCCATCTAATAATCTTAATCTAGTACCTAAGCAATAGGAGAAAGAGACACTAAATGGTTTTGCTGAGAAATCACAACTGCAAGTAAGGTGTTTCAGCCATCTATTGTAGCTAAGAATGCATCTCCTCATTGAGTATTGAATGAGTCGATTCAAAATCAAAGGACAAGTTGTTATATATATTCCACCACTTATTTACCAACATATTTGTATTCCCTCTATCCATATTCCCCCCCTTGTTTGTGTACCTTCATGGCTTTGATCCCTGCACCACCACCATCATATTTGAGATATAGGTTACTGTTTTCAAAATATATAAGGCATATTTAATCCAATTTAGGGAAAGATGAAAATACTTACTAAAGTGTAGTAATTAACAACTTTCACTTTTTCCAAATCCATGTTCTCCATGTGGCACAAGAGCATGGCCAATATGAGATATAGGCCAAGGGAATGGGATTGTACACCTTGATGAGAACATGTTGAGTCAGTCTTACTCTACAAAGGGCATGGGAGGTGTGACTCTCAAGGTTTGAAGGAGTCTGTCATAGTTCATCTTGTTGGGATGGAACACAAACATGTCCATGTTGAAGTAGAGGGAATGTAACTACCCTAATTCGGAAGGCCACTACACCTACACTACTAGTAATAACTGATCTTGTATTGCAGAGTGTGACTCCATGTCTTCTCACAAGAGAAGTCCATCAAAACATAGAAATGGTCATCTAGGATATCAAAAAGGTGATTGTTGTTGTCATACACTTGGATGTCCGAATTCACATATATGAGCTTGTTGTATTATTCAAATTGGACTATGTAACACCCATATTTCCCCCATTTGGTAAATATAAATATATTTGGCCAAGAGACTATGGAAAACTCGATATGTGTGAATGTTTCATTCGATGAACCTTTGTATAAAAGGTCAATGAATGTAATTTTTGTTATTAATAGAAAATGGATAAGTGTTGCATAACTGCTGAAAGGGGGGTTTGCCAAGATAGACGACAAATGTTATGAAAGAGATGATGAGGGAACCAAGAATGGTTGAGATAACCTCCACCAAACCAATACCTTGCTGGATTTAATTGTTTAGGATCAGAACAGTCCTCTGACCCAAGAATGAATTACCAGTCAGGATGGTAGGTGGGAAGACCCCCTCAAGAGTTAATGAGGAGATGGGGCAGAGCACCCATCTATAAGGCTTTCAGACCTGACCACGAACTGGGAATTCAGGCCAAACACAATCTTGCTGATGAAGGCAAGAAAGGAAGGCGTGGTGGGCATATGAAGACCTGTGAAGAGAAGCAGGGAGAGGAGAGGGTCTACAACTCTCTGGTTCAAGAAATAATTGAGAAACGAGCATGTTCAGGTCACAGGAAATGGCTAGTAGGGTTATGATACAAGCTGATAAACGAGGATGATGAGTGACTGAGGAAGTACTCAGGCAGACCTCCTTGCTTGGTATAAAGAAAACCCGTTGCCAAGATCGTATGGGAGGAGAAGAGTAATCTCCGTCCCTAACTGTTGCTGAGTTGGAAGAAAGAATTCCCTCTCAGAGAATTGTGGTCTAGCTCAGGGGTGGCCAGTGGTAAATCTGTTAGGAGTGACTGAGCCTATGGTTGGGTGGAAACATGCACCCCTTTCAATAGTCGCATCACGTCTTCTAGTTCTAATAAGTGTTTTCATACTTTGTTCATTGAAATGGAATAATGGATGAATGCATGTATTTATACATCTAAGAATGGTTTTTGTATTGAATGATCAAGCTATGTGTATGCACTTATCTTCTTTGTGAACTTATTCTTCTGATTGATCGTCTATATGCCCCAACTTAGCCTTTGAGGTGTCTTGGGATGTAAACTTGTAGGAGGGCTGGGATAGAAAGCATTGTGTCAATCTGGCCCTGTCGGTCTGAAGAGGATATCTTCTTCAGACTCCTTGCTGTGCGACCGAGATATCATGCCCAAGTTCTTAACAACCTTATGATGAAGAGATTCGCGTTTAACTCACGAGAGTTTAGAAGGACCCATATGACCAACACCTAGGAACCCTATGCTAATCCATTCTGGCTTCGGAGCTTCGAAAGTCCAGGACTTCGGGGTATTGTCGACCCTACTAGTCATAAACTGACCGAAGGTAACCGAGATTTTTAGTTATCGAAAAAGTTGACCGACAATGGGTGATTACTCTAGTGGGTAGAGGGGTCTGTCTCACCGGTTAACTGAGATTCGAATTTTCATTGTGAAGTAACAAAAACCATCGATCAAGAATGATCGAAAGTTCTCTCAGTGGTTGGATGTACACCGAGATGACTTCGGTGAAGTTCCACTTCGGGAGAAGGGAGATGTTATAACATCAAACTCCACGAACGCCGAAGTTATGAAGTAAGGAGAGCCGTAGATATGGGAGATCGTAGGAGCCCCGTGTAAGCTTCTGATCTCTCAGAAGGAGGGATCCGTGTATGGTACTTCGATGAAGTCCTGCTTCGGGAGAATGGAGTGGCAGTAAAGCCAAAACCCCCAAAGGCCGGAGCCGCGAAGTGACCAGGACCGTAGATCTAGGGATCCTTCATGTTCTTTCCTAGCCGTCGGATCTACGACAAGATTAGCTCGACGTTGACCACTTCGGGACAAACAAGGGGAGACTCACCTCAAGATCTTACACTATTCACCCAAGTGGCCATAAAAGATTTTAAAGTTTGGACCGATTATCCTTTACTTTCAAAGGATGTAGACTCTATTTCCAGTGTATTCGCAAAGATGATATAAATTTATAGCGAGTAGAATATTATTTTCTCTGGGCAAGTGGTCATCCAATTGTAATCTGATCGAACAAAATAAGATATTCTTTTGGAAGCATCTGATCACTTAGAATTCGATCATAAGGTTGTCGAACCGTTCTACAGAGGATTTCAACGACTCTTTATTACTCATTTTATATGTTAGAATATAATAAGTGTTTTGTCAAATATGGTTATAATTTTTTTTTGGCTTGTTACAACTCGATATAGAATTTACTACTAAAAAGTTGTGTTTCAAAGGAGGACCTTCATATCTCTCGATTGAGATTGTGCTTTAAAAACTTGTCTTGTGTTGAATAAAACTTGTTGCACATAATAAGATGCTGGTAACAAAATTACTCTATCGTTCACCTAGGAAGATAGGAAGATCACATTTATCACCATGTCTATGTCAGGGAGTGGTTGCCTCAAATTGTGATCACAGTTATCACCCTGTCTATATCAAGGAGTGGTTGTCTCAACAGAATCATTGTTTCAATTTGGAAAGCTCCACAACATCATAATTCTAGGAATTTATTCCTTTGGCTTTAAAATATTGATGGATGAGACTAAATGTATTTTATGATTGAGGGTAGGTAATGAGACATTTGAGTCTATGTAGTTACTCTTCTATGTCACATGAATTTGGATATTGGACTTACCCTCTTTACTGGCATTTGGAGTTACCCTCATAAGTTTTATGTAGGTTATTTAATTTAATTTGGTACTGGTCTAAGAAGTCGTATATATCCTTCAGTGGAAAAGAAGCCATCTTGGCCATTGTGGTTACTTACAACAACTTCTAGTGTTTCATCGATTGCATTTAGTAACATCGTTCCTCTAGAATACATAGTAGAGATTGACCTACTATATGTTGTGGGTGTTGGGATCAAGAAACAACGTCCTTGAATAAGAATAAGCCATACCCTCTATTAACCCCAGTACCGTCATGGTGAAAATCTTAACCGAGTGTAAGGTCTACTTTAAACTTTAACAATGTCAAAACAAGTGAGCAACAGGTGCATGGAAGTGTTCAGTTGACAATGTTGCTACTACTGTGCTGCTTGACTTGTTTGTCTCCGAATGCCCATTTAACTGGTGGCTGAGTGGCTTCTGTGTTGGCACATTTTACATTTTGTGATTGGCTTTATCATAGAGCTTTGTCCCCAACATTTACTAGCACCATTTTTGTAAAAAAACAATAACATGTTATTCCAACTCCAACCCGGCAGGGACTACGCTGCCCTGCAACACTTGTTCAAATGTGGATTTGGTACAATTATTTACTTATCCCTCTAAAAAATACAATTCCATTTATGGACGATCCAATTCTAGTTGTTGGTGCTATTGGTGGCTATGGCCTAGATAAGGATGTAAATAAACTATTGAAGTTGGGTCTTTTGTTTTGAATGGAATGATGGCTAATGAATGAAATCCTACCTGAGAATTATGAATCAAATGGAACTAAGGCTTATGAATCAATCATATGCTTATGGGAATATCAATTACTAATCTCGATGGTTCATATGATGTAGATATCGCTGATGAAATACTAATAATGATTCATATGCTGGTGTTGGTTACGATGCCATTGGAAACTAAAATACCGGTGACCGATGGAAACACTGCTAATAATTTGAACACCCACAGACTGCATAATTTTTTACCTTGCCATGTCCACTAATTTAAATCTTACAAGGTTCTTTCAACAACCGCTCTATTAAGCATTCTTACATATCGAAAAAAGAAAGCACTTCAACATCTTGAGCCAAACTCCCCTCAAAGTTTCTTGCCCCCAAAAATGCACAAATGTACCAATGAGAAACTTGCCTCCAAAGTGGAATCGTTTTTGTTTTTTTCCAAGGAAATGTACTCACGGAAAACCCTATGAATACTTCCCCATGTTCCATGGATGGCAAGTGGGGGAAATCGTCTACCTTGATTATAGGGCCTTGCCTCAATGGAATCAAGAGAGTTAAACCCGTGACCAACAACAAGCATGATAAACTCACATCTGGCTCTAGACCAATTGAGCTAACCCTTGGGGCTACTTCCAAAGTGGAACTTATAAGTGAGTGATTGTATAAAACAAATATACACATACATAAAGGGAAACAATGAGAACCTTAACCCTTAAACCCTAAATACAATAATACTCTTTAGCTCACAAGAGATATAATTCACTCGCATTGGTTTAGGGGTTAAGAGTTTTTCTTAAAGATATCCATTAAAACCCTCTCTCTTAATACTAAATCGAAACAATTTAATTACATTGTAAAAATTCGAGAAAAATGTCTAAAAAAATAACACATTGGATGGATGTGGATAAATTCCCCTTGTCTCTTCGCTAAATTGTTAGAGAAAACAAAATTAAAATTAATTTTAAGAAACTATAAATGGTCACATGTCCTATTGCTAGAATTCGAGTTAGGGGTCATGGAGAAAAGCGTCGATGGTGTGAATATAATTAACTACTAAGTAACTATGCTTGGATTGCATGATCCTTGGTGGTGGTGGCAATGAATCATATGAAACCTGCAAAATGGATTTAGAATGTAATAATGCCCATAGTAATTCATCATCAATCCACTCTAATTGTAACTCCCATTATTAGTATTTCTTACACTTATGATTCATAAGCTTGAGACTGCAACAACTACTAGCTCAATACTAGAGTTAGCAGTACCCATAGACCCTTATTCTCACCCTTTTTTTCAATTGAACTCCAAAAAGAGATATATGTGATGATATGGAATGGTGAACAATGGCATGTATAGTTAAAACAACCAGGTACTAGGTGGCTTTTGTTTTTGAATTCTTATTTTATATATAAAAAAAAATGAACCGTGAAGGGTTTCTACTCTACGGTAAATTTGAATGGAGGTTTATACCTGTGGTGAATTTGAATGATGAAGGGTTTCTACTCTGCAGTAAATCTGAGTAGAGGTTTATACATGTAGTGAATTTGAACATAGATTTATACACTGCAGTGAATGTGAAGGGTTTATACTTTGCGATGAATTTGAACTTTATAAATATGTGAATGGTTTGTACTATGTGGTGAATTTGAATGGTGAAGGGTTTCTACTCCGTGGTAAATCTGAACAGAGGTTTATACTTGTGGTGAATTTGAATGGTGAAGGGTTTCTACTCTATGGTAAATTTGAATGAAGGTTTATACATGAGGTGAATTTGAATGGAGATTTATACTCTATGGTAAATGTGAAGGGTTTATACTCTTTGGTGAATTTGAACATAGGTATACCTGCAATGAATTTGAACGAAATAGATAGGAGGTTTATATCTATAGTAAATTTGAATGGTGGTTTAATTCAAAAATTAGGTGTGTTAGTTCCTTCTCTTACTTATTTTATCTACTTTTCAATATGAGCACTTTACCACATATTTCAAAACCTCAACCTGGCAAGGGGAGGCCCAACAAATTCACCCTAGAGTCTTTACGAACATATATAATCATTAGAAAAAAAGGAGAGAAGAGAGAGGAGAAAAACTCCAAATAGAGTTAGAGGCAATGTTTGATAACAAATTTAGATTGTTAAGAGACAAGATTCAGACACAACTAGAGAATATAATATTAGGGTTTGAGACTTAGTTGTAGATAATGGAGGCTATAATATAAGAAATGGAAAAACAAAAGGAATCAATCCAAGAAGGAGAGGTTGAAGCAAATCACAACCTAAGAGATAGGATTAAAGAACTAGAAGAAAAAATAACTAACAATTTGGCCCTAAGTAGTTTGGAAAATAATTTGGATATCAAACCCATAAAAGAGGAAATGAATAAGTTAATGAATTGGATCATGAGCGTAAAAAAAGAGCCTTGAACCTCATAGTTTTTGGTATAAAAGAAGAATTTGTTTGGTACCGAGCTACTCAAGTTCTGTAGTTCTCAAGACCTAATAATTTGCAATGGAGTAATGAGGTGGCTCAACTCCAATCAGATGAGTTGTAGTCATGGGCTCTGTAGTAGTGTCATGGATTATGTGATATCTGATATCCCCATATCCAATCAAATAGTAACTTTTGACCTTTTAAATGACCATGAACCTAACTATGATCATATACCTTGAACCCTAACTCTAAACTTTTCCATGCATAAAATCCCCAATGAAGAAAATTTTGATAATCAAAGGCACCTACTTTTTGACAAAAGTAAAGTTGATATTTTCTTAAAGGATTTAAATAGTGAATTAAATCCCCTAACTTATAAGGACAACATCGAAGACCTGTATCATAATTTTACAACAACCCTTTCCACTTCCATTAACAAGTTCTCTTTCGAAGTTTCTTGTAAAAATAATAACATAACAACCAACCCTTGGTATGATAATGAATGTAAAATTGCTAGGAAAGCCATTAGGGATGCTTCTAGTGAATCCTTAAAACTCAATAAGATAATACATATAAATCCCTAATTAAAAGGTTAAGATGTACTATATAAACAGAAAGAAAGAGCACCTTTTACACCTATCTAACCTTGATCCTAAGAAGTTTTGGAGGAAAATTCTAATTCGTAATACTAAATAAAATAATATGATTTCCTTGAAGGACTGGAATTCCTACCTTAAAAGTCTTTACGAATTCCCTAACACCGTGGACACCATTCCAATTGTTCTTACAGAGGATGAAATTTTTTCTATGGAAGACATAGAGTTCGGGGTTAAGGGGCTCACAAATGGGAAAGCTAAGGACATTGAAGGCTAACAAGCTAAAAAATTTAAAATCAGAGGGCTTATCCTCATCCCTCACATACACAAGCTCTTCAATTTAACGGTTAAGAAGGGCTTCCCTAAACCCTAGACACAAAGCCTCATTGTACCTATTTTTAAAAGTGGGGATTAAAAAATTCCCTCTAATTATAAGACCTTTATGATTAGCCTGATTTTAGCCAAGCTATACAAAATTATTTTGGAAAGAAGATTAGCCTATGGCTCGAAAGTCACAGAGAAATAACTAAAGGCTAAGTTGGATTTAGGAGATATCATTCAACTGTGGACCACTTTGTTACCCTTAGGATCATTGTAGAGGAGTGTCACAATAATAAAACCAATCTCTTGTGTTGTTTTGTTGGCTTTAGAAAAGATTTTGACACAATACCCAGGACAAACCTTTAAGATAGGTTGGAAGAGATAAAAGTTCCTTTAGAGTTGAGGGCTTTTGTAGTAAGGTTGTATGGGAACATTATCTTCAAGTTTAGGAACACTATGGGCCAATTAGAAGGAATTAACTACAATAGTGGAGTCAAGCAAGGTTGCCCTTTGTCCCCTACCCTTTTTGGCATATACATTGACAAGTTAGAAGATTGTTGGGAAGAAGTAGGTTGTGTCAACCCAACTCTCATTGGCATAGGCATCATTCTTCTTATTTACACTGATGATATCATTCTTATGGCGAGGAGTCCCCATGAGCTTGGAAAGCAACTAAGAATCCTCAAGGATTTTTTCTCCAATATGGGTATGACTATTGATATTGACAAAACAAAATTCATGATAATTAAATCCAATAAGATCACCTATGATACTTGTTGTTCCAGAGTCTGTACTTAAGGCTTTAAAAAGTACATTGTCTAGGCATCCGAAAGTTAGTAAGATGTAAAAAGGAGGAGTTATACCTTTGGGAAAGGAAGCTAGGGTTGATTTCTAGGTTGTCGCTGCCTGGCTTCCAACTGTTCCTGGATGTTTATATCCCTTTCAATTGCAGCCCATGAATGTTCAAGTTCTACCCGGGTGTTAGCCGTTTTCAGTATGGTATCAAAGAGATTTAAAGCGATATGGGTTTGATCTATCAAGTCGGGTTCAATATTGGGTTGTCTTACAACAGGGACAGTCATAGAGGAACAGAAAAATTTAAGGAAATCTGAAAAGTTTTATGCTGTATCAATTTTGATTTTATAAAAGAGAACTTTAGAAATCAATATTAAAATCAAAATACAAACCAAAGGCCTTTTTCCGTAACTGTGTTATATTTGAAATAAATGGTGTATGAATCATGGGAAAAACATTAAGCTGTATATAGAATAAGGCTCCTATCGAGAGAGAATCTCACTCTGTAAACAGAAGAAGAAAATAAGATAAGAAATGGTCCGATAAAGCATAAAATATGACAACCTAAAGATTTACAGGCCTTGTACCTGCTAGTAGCCGATATAGAGGAAAAACTGTAAACAATAGATAGCTAAATATTAATCACTACAGTAGAAGTGTTACTAAATTGTAATGCAACATTCATCAAATGTATATAAGTGAAATAAGAATGAAAATGAAATAACAGAAAGAACAAACTCATAACACAGTAGTGACAGAATTAGGAATCTCCGGATTGCTTTGTATTAAGTCTCGAAAGAGAGAGTCTCTATTACAATTGATCAAAAAGGTCCAGCCTTTTTTCCTTCTTCAAAATGTATATTTATACAAAATTCTTTTGCGCTGGAATCTCAATAGTTCCAGAGGTTTTTGGTTACAATCAAGGAGTCGAAACATTTTGTTTCTTTATCTCTGTTCTCATTTGGTACCCGAAACCTGCCTCTTCGCATGCTCTGTGCAAATAATGCACTTCTCCACCAGTTGTGATATCAACTTAGATGGCTTTGCTTGATTATTTGCCTAAAAAATATAGCAGTCTTTCATCAATAGCGACAACTTTCCCTCCACCTGCTGAACTTTGGCATTGATAAAGAATAACAACATACTCGGTTTAATTAGCCATTTGTCTATTTGCACTATGTCTGTTTGAGTTATTTGTGATATTTCGGCTAATTCTCTTTCTTCATTTTCCTTGATATTTAGCATATATTTAGCTGTATTGATCTGACCCAGTATCTCCATGCCACTTTCACCATCGGAACCCAAACAAATCTCACCTAACAAACCAAAAATTTCTTTACAATATTTCCTTAGCTTCGCAGCTTGTTGTTTGCCTTTGGATATATTTCGCTCCCATTCTTTTAACAAGATATTACCCCTGGTCTATTCTACGATGGGAAAACTAGAACTACTGCTTGCTTCCCTTCTCGTTGTGGCTATAATAGCCTCCTGGAACACCACCCAAGCTGCTCCGGCATCCCTTTCTTTAAGAGAGAGGTTTTCCAACACCTGATCAATGAGTTGGAAGCTGTGTTGAATTGTTTCCACTTTTGCAAGCAAACCCTGTTGCGCCATCGATAACCTTTTTCTGATCTCTATTGCTTGGGATTGAAAGATCTCGATATCGATTACTTGGCTTTCGGCGAATTCTAGTTTGGCCCGAAGCTGGTCTATTAATTCTCCCCGCTGGCTTATCTGAGTCTGACTTGTTTGAACCTTCAACTGTGTCTATTCGAGATCGACTTTAAGCCGCTCGATTTCATTTTGATCCTTTATTCTTACTTGCTCTAAAGTCGCACTTGCTTGATCTTTAGCAACAGCCTCTGTTGTAGATAGTTTAGCCTCTAGTGTCTTGATCAAATGATTCTTTTGTTTTAGCTGATCCTTTAGGGTCCCGACTGAATATTGATTTGCCATGGCGAATGCCCCCAATGTTCCTACTATTTGCGTCGCGAACTCTACTTTCTTCATATCTTTCCCATCGGTTAAAATTTTATATTTCTTAGAGACAGTACCTGCCTCTTGGTAGAGTTCTTGTCTCACAACCACCTTCCTCTTCTTATCGAAGAAGAATTCATTCGGAGGTAGCTCTTCAACTGATATAGGTGTTAATTTTTCACCCAAAATCCAACCTGCGTCCGGGATTTCCTTTGCAGACTATAGGGGGGTAATGGAGGCAATGGGATTGCCGACCTGTTTAGAAGATTTATCGAGAGTAATCACCAAAGTTGACTCGCTTGGAGGATTGGAAGCCTTGGCTTCCTGTTTCGGGCCCCCAGCTTGCTCTTCTTTGTCCTGTTGTTCTTCTTGGTCGGACACTGAACCTTTGGAGCCTTCGGCCTTTGTTTTCTGCACCTCTACGGTCGTCAGATTCTCACCCTGTAATACTGGAGGGAGGCAACTCCGCCTATGCTCTTGGAATCTAACAACATTGACCCTCTCTTCAGGCGATAGGGCTTCTATTTGAGCCAAAACCTCGTCATAAGATTTCGCACCTCGGAAAATATCGTCGTGAGGCGAATTCTCATGGTCAAATATTTTGAGGCCACAGCTAGCCAAATGGTTACTCACGACCCTGTGTGGATCGCGTTTCTTGAATTCAATATGAACCAAATTTATATCTTCTAGGGCTGCTGCCTCAGCCTTTGCATGCCCGAAGTCTAATAATGAATAGGTGTTTAAATGAATAGGAAAAGGTGGCCATACCTTTTTTGAATACCCTTTCAGTTCTTTACTTATACCACCAATTACAGTTTGCCTGGCGATCTCATGACAAGCCAGCCTGTCGGGTATAAGTAAGGGTAAAGCATGCGGAGGGACGGAAGTGCCGAAAACCATGATGTATGAGAATTCTTTCTCCACATACCAATCAACCACTCTGCTTAAATTTGTCGTGATGCTATTCGATATCCTGGGTGGCAGATTACTGAAGATGGCAACATGCATTGGTACCATCACCCAGTTGAAGATTTCATATACGAAATCCGAAGCCTTGTCCTCCCAAATCTTAGAATGGTATACATGGACTGGTTCAGCATCCGATGGAGCCCAACTCCAATTCATCAAAGGAAAGGGTGTCATGGAACATACTGCGTCAATGAGATATGCAGACATGAAAAATGAAGCAGCTTTCCCACTCTCTTTCTGCGTCTGATATTCTGTAACCCGACTAGTCAGGCTATCTGATAACATTTTAGCCCAATCAAAAGAAGAGCCTTCTGCTACTGAGTATATCAAGGGCACCCATTGGAGGAAAAAATGCGTGGTGTCTTCCCTCCCGTACAATCTACGGGTCATCATCGCTATGTATTTGAACTATGGTTCCAAAGAAGATATGGAATAAATTCCATTGCTGTATGCCCTGAACTTCGTTGGGTGTGAAACCCAATCCTTAATCAAATCAGACAAACTTTTTGCGTATTGCTCGCATTCCTTCTTCTTAAAACCATCTAGAAACTCTACATTGTACGAGAAGTCTGACGTGGGTGGTAATTTGTACATAACCTATAAGCTTTCTGGTTTGAAGGTCCCAATAGTGCCCCCCTGCTCACTGATGATGGTTCTGGTAGGGATGTCTACATGATCTAGCGCCCATCGGATCATGTCATAGTAAGGTAGAAGACGTGGTCAGGCCGATACTTTGTGCATCTCTGCCTGGACGACAATCTTGTATTTGGTAGTCATGTCGTCTGTCTCATTGTCACTGGAATCGTCTAAGTAGTTCACCAACTGTGATTGCAACACCTCTGAGACGCATGACCAGGTTTGTACGCAATCAACGCTTCTAGGTGAAGTATCCGAAATATTATCAGAACCTTGTCTTGAAACCTCTGTGCTTGCTTTGGATACTTTTCGTGGGGCCATGACAGGGGATTGTAACTTTGCTCTTATGCAATAAAAATGCGTATACATATAAAAGTTAGCTTACTGAGAAAAACTTCTCTGTGCGAGATAGAAATGAATTTTATGAATAAAATAGGAAGCAAAAGATCTATATGTTCGAACATTTAACACATCGACGTCCTTACGAGCAGAACGGTTCAATCATATTTAGATAGAGATTTTGGCAATAAAAACCATATCCTTACTTTGTCGTTTCCCCTTATTTTCAATTAATGCCATGAAATTTGACGGTTCGTGGGACAAGCTGGCGCAAGGAACATTTGAAATTACCTCGTAAACTGTGCATTATTATCATTTACATTAAACATTGATTAGGCTGGATTGGCTTCCTTAATCTATATTTAAATCAACATTTCGGCGTTTGCCATATCGAGACTTTTAACTCTGACCTTTCGAGCCTCTAAATCCCGAGATTGCGATGATTAGATTTAGTTAAGTGAGGACGTAATCAGATTGAGTGTTTTATTAATCATGTTTTAATTTATATCGTGACTTCGCGGCTCAGGGCTTCGAGGGTATAGTTTCTGGGTGGAACATATGCCGAGTCGCGAAATCCCGAGAGGCTTTAACCATGGTCAAAACTGAACACTTTGGTCATTAACCTGGGTTACTTATGTAAGGATCTCATGGCTTCGTCTTTCAGGGTTATGAAGGTAATGTTTTAGGAGGGAGTGAACGCCGAGACGCGAAATCCCGACAACATTTGACTGGGTTTACATGGTCCCACTCTTAACTTTCACTTGAGGTAAGCTTTTGAAACTTTTCGCGACCTCGCACATCGGGGTTTGCAAATCTTGTGACTTGTAACTCCCGAAGAGCGATATTCTGAGGTACGAAGAGCAACAACCTTCGTTTAACGATGAAAGTGGTAACTTATGAAACATCACATCTCCTGCTATTTCGCATGTCGAGACTACTGAGATTTTCAGTAGGTGAATGTCGTGAAGCGAAAAAGAACTTAAGAACGACATTTGACCTTTAAAATAGATTTGAACCAAATGAAAAAGGCGGCTCCAACAATACTTTTGTATATGACAACAAAAACTTGGAGGAAGTGCCTTCATACAAATATCTTGGAATTAGTATTCACCACAAGCTCAATTAGAATGATATCATTGAGAAAAAGATAAATGGAGGATGGAAAGATTATTATGGGCTTGAAAATAATTGTAAATCAACAAATCTTTGGATATGGGATAAGAAAAAACTCCTCTTTGAGACTCTCATTACTCTTGTTATTCTATATGGATGTGAAGTTTGGGGATGCAATATCTCTAGAGAGTTGTGGAGAAAGATAGAGAAAATCCAAAATAATTTTATAACCTATAATCTTAAAATTAAAGGAAATACACCTTATCCTATCCTCCTCACATAAGCAAGCCTTTCCCCCATTGAGAGCACAATTATGACTAGATACCTAGTGTATAAGAACAAGTTAAACATCATGGAAGATAAGAGGCTTCCTACAATTGCTTCTAACTCTAGCTAAAACCACCTTCAACTCAAGCAGGGATGACATAAAGATTCCTAGTCTTGGCTAAATCATTGGGGAATAAAGGAAGAGATCATATTGTAGAATAAGGATAATATTAAAAATATTATTAAATCAAAATTTACAGAGAAAATGTGGTGTGATAAAGCGTTAGAGGGAAAACAAATAATATATTATAAGGAGGTAATCAACCCTAATCTAGAAGATAAAAAATATCTCTTTGTTTTGTAAAGTGTAAAGAAAAAAAAAACATTGCTAAAATAAGAACAAATTCTCATGAGATCCATAGTGACACTAGATGTTGGTCCATTCCTAAAACACTATGGGATGAAAGAGTCTGTCACCTTTGTAACACTAAGAGGATTGAAGATGAAAAAAACTTTCTCTTCGATTGTCCAACATATACCCATATTAGATCTCCATTTCAAAAGATTTGTCACACTACCAACCTTCCTAACCTTTTAACTCAACAAAACTATGGTGATCTTGGAATACTTCTCTTAATGCTTTTCTAGCATAGAAATAAAATTCTTATAAAGAATTCCAAGTAATCCCTTACTGTCTTAAGGTCTGATAGACCAATTCGGTCTCAGTGGACGTTAATGATGATGATGATGATGATGATGATGATGATGATGCTCATCATCATCATCATCGTCATCATATCAATCATCGTTCAACTTGCCATAAAAAATGGTCGATCACATTGAGCAACTATTTAGTGCATAAGTGATGATAATCTAACTATGAAACAATGAGGAGATTCGGGAAAAAGTCAATGCAAGTAACACTAGCAATCTATCGAAAAACCTCCTTCCTAAAGGATTTACAGAAGCTTGAATCATCTTATTTGATAACTTTTGAAGGGAACTCCTTTCAATCAAGTGGTATGAGGCCACTGCTGTTCCTCTTCTATGTTTTTGACATCTTTTTGTATATTTTGAGAGGACTTCTGTGTATAATATGAAAATAGTTAAATATTGAAGGTTGCTAGGTCAAGGAGCCAAGCATAGGTCAATGATAGAGATTCCCTTTGAATGAATATCTAGGGGTGAAGATAAGGTACAACCCCAACTCGAGTGAGAAAGATAAAACCTATCGTTTCATGCCACAAAATGAAGGTTAACATTGATGGAGTCATGGAGAAAGTGCAACTAGAGGTCTTTAAGGACGATGTTGTTGATGAAAACCAAACATAACTACTTAGTGAGGGACAAGGTGTAAATAATACTGCTAGTGGATACAGGGTCAAATGTGGGCTCTGTTTCACAACAAGAAAGAAAGGGAAGAGAAAACAAGTAGGGCACTATCACAACAAAATTGCTAGAGCTCTAGTAAATGGAATATTGCAATTGATGAAGAAATAGCAAATTGGCAGGGAAGAACTTGAAAGTAGGGGAATAGACCAATGACATTGATTGTATGCGTCCAATGGCAGGGGCATTCAGAAGGTTGCAACAATGCATACACCTCATATATGATGTGTGTCGAGATGGGAAATAAGATTTTTAAAAACAAGTGGTATGGACGACCAAGTTTTGAGCCTTGAGCATACATATGATAGGTGGACATCGATGGAAGGGTAGTTTATAAGCAAAAGTAAACCATAAGTGGTCATCCCAAACCTAGTAGCTTAAGATAACCAAGTTTTAGGCAAAAACCCTCCTAAAAGAAATGCCTTCAACATAATAACAACTATGTATAGAAGATCTCATACTCAAATATAGAGGAAGAGAAGACAATGATACAATTTTCTTATAACTACAAGCTTGTAAGGTATAACCCCACTTACCTGAGCATGAAGGTAAGTGAGAACCTTTGGTCGGCCTGTAGGCTCTTCCTATAACTACAAGCTTTTTAAGATAATTATTGAGTTCTTCATAAAAGCTACTAGTTTGTCTAACAATTTTGAAAATGCTTTTAATAACATATATAAATTGACAATATAGCAATGCTTGATAATAAAATTTATTTAACTTTAATTATAATATTAGTTATATAAAAAAATGACAAATACATTTATTGGACTATACCAGCGTAGATCCATCTTAACCCCATATCTATCAAGCGCCGAGAGGGATCCAATCTAGTGAAAACCTGTTTTAGAATACAAAACTTGAGGAAAGGTTGAAGGTTTGCACCTTTAGAGATTTGATCCCTCTCCACGCTTGATAGATCCAGAGTTAAAATGGATCTATACTGGTGGTACTATATACATGTTTTGATTATTGTGTCGATTGATTAATTTAGTCGACTTTTTGTTTACATGTGTTTATTTATTTATATATATTTTAATGTTTATTATTATTAATTATTAAATATTAATTTATTATTTTGTAAATTTTTTACTATTATTTTAATGCTTTATATTACATGAACATTTCTCCCATACTAAACTGTAAAACACCTTTTGGCTCAACAAATCATTAGCATCAAATCTTTTGAACACTTTGAAAACACCACTTTCAACACTTTGGAAACACCACTTTGTATGTAACTACAATGTATCCCTAAATCGTCATAAAACCCTAAACCCTCGTCTCACCACCGAAGATCCCTACATTCAAACAAAACCCTAAACCCCCTAAATCCTCATAAAGTCCTAAACCCTCGTCTCACCACCGAAGATCCCTAAATTCAAACAAAACCCTAAACCCCCTAAATCCTCATAAAACCCTAAACCCTCGTCTTACCACGGAAGATCACTAAAGTCCAAAGAAAACCCTATACCCTCACAACACCGTGCTCGCTAGTGGTCTTCGCCAAGATTTTGGCCCCTCAACCATCAACGGTGATATTCATCCAGATATCCACTCCGGCGGCCTCCTCCAGGTAATTATTTCTCTTTTTGCCCTTTTAATCTTAGCAAGGTTACGTTTAAATCTGTGATTTCACTCTTGCAAAGATGTCTATTCAGCGAATATGGAAACGTTTGATAACGAACAAAGTCCCACTATCATCCCCTCGCATATCAATGCCAATTTCGCTGCTTCGTCCTATTGCGATTACTGCAAATCCCCACATAAAAATTGCCAAATTCTGCACGGAAACAGCAACCCCATCCCCAACTCCACCAGACAGATGCGTTTTCACAGATTTTTTCATCAACAAATGCGGTATGACAGAGAAAGATGTTTCAAAAGCCTTTAAAACCCGCAAGGGTTTGCCACATAAATCAAGCCAGAATTTGGAAGAAGGTTTGGAGCTGTTAAGTGAATGTGGTTTGACCACCCCTGCTCAGATTCGAAAGGCGGTCCTTTGCAATCCTAGGATTTTCTTATATAAATTCGAAACAGACTTAAAGTCTAGGCTCAGCTTCCTTAGGTCTATCATGAAGAAAGAGGATATCTGCAAACTTATTTATACCGATTCAAGAATTCTTAACCTGAGTGAGGATAAGCTTAAATCTGCGATTTCACTATTGCAAAGATTGGGTGTTGAGGGCGAAGCATTATCGAAGTTAGTGGCAAGGCAGCCCCGTTTAGTCATGTATGCAGAGGAAAAAGTCATGGAGTCATTTAAAGTGGCAGAGGGTCTGGGGTTTGAGAAGGGATCACAGAAGTTTGGACATGCTTTGCGTGCGATACTAGGAATAGGACAAGGAAAGATAGATCGAAAACTGCAATGTTTAAGCAGCTTAGGTTTCTCCGAAAAGCAAGTGGACAAATTCGCAAGTCGGACGCCGTGGCTTCTGGGACTTTCAGAGGAAAAATTGAAACGGAATGTAGATTTTCTGGTCAAATCACTGGGGCTTCCATTGGATGATATTGATAGATGTCCATGTCTGTTGCAATGTAACTTGGAGACGAGGATAATCCCTCGGTATAGAGTAATGGAGGCCTTGAAGTCCATGCAGCTGTTGAAAACAGAGAGGATTTCCCCATATATTGTTAAATTGACAGACAGACGCTTCTTGGAAAAGTATGTTAATTGGAATGCCGAATCCTCCTCAGTTCTGCGGGATATTTATTATGGAGGGAAAGCTGGGAAAGTTGATCACTGACAAGGAGACATGCAGGGAGCGTGTTTCAGTCAAAATGATTCAACGAAAGTTGTGAGCAGCTTCAATCAATATGACGTTTCATATATACTGCTTTTATTTTAAAAGTCTTTTGTGCAGGCAGAAAATGTGAAGGCTCCACTTTATAACAGTTTTATGGCTTCCCTGGCACAAAAAGGGTGCTTTTAACAGCGGCCAGCTAACAGTTCTGAGAAGCAGATTTTAAAACAGTAGCGATTCAACAGCATTGCTTTTAATTCGAGGTGCAACTCACCTTCCTTCCTGTCCTCCATTGCTTTTAAATGCATAAGTAAACTTATTTTATCAGCACGAGAAGGGCAAATAGCCAATATTGATTTGTTATTGACACACCACAGACATGAATATATTGCCAACTTGCTACTTAACAGAGTTGAGGGTGCCTCTGAGCACACACTTGTCTCACAGCAAACACCTCATCTTTGCAAAACATAAACAGAGCTATCCTCTTATTTGAATGGAAGTTATTAATCGTCTTAAATGAGCAGTCCATCTCTTATACAATGGCAGATTGTCCTTACCAATATATGCATTTTCGATGGAAAATAGTGTTCTTGTTTTAACTTCTTGGTAATTTCTGTCATTTTTGTACACATTTTTTTTCAGTATTATGTGTTTATAGTCAAATATCAACTCGTTATTGGTTGGACTCAAACCCCGTAAAATAATTCAAATGATATAATGTTTTTAAGATTGTGTGTCCTTGGGCTGATCTTAGTGCCTTGCGGGCTTTAAGGTGTCATGGTGGGCAGGTCCTTTGTGCCTTGCAATCCCACAAGTTTCCTTGAATGAACTAATGTATGTAAGGATGGATGATATATATATATATATATATAATTTTAAAAAATGGTTGAGCAATTTAAACATTGTCTGGAGGCTTATTTTTGTTGGCAAACATGGTTTGTATGGGTTGTTGATTGTAACCTGGAGTATAATGCTATCTTCATTTGACTTTTAGCCATAACATTCTTTGCTTTGTTGTGAATGGTTTGTGAGAGTGTTTGTAGTAGAAAATCCTTATAAAATCAACTTACATGAAACGGGTTTAGTAAAATATCGAGTTGTAGAAATGTCTTTGTATTAGAAATTGTTATAAAATTAATGTGCTTGAAATGAGTTGAGTAAAGTATTAATTTTTAGAAAGGGGTGACAGGTGGGGGTCTCATATATGGCCCCGATGGAAATAAGATTATGAAGTTTGCTTGGGGCCTTGGATATAATTCAAATAATCAAGTAGAAGTATGGACTGTAAGCCTATGGGGATGAAATTGATAAGAGCAGATAATTCTTCAAGTGTCATTATTATTGGTGACTCAAAACTGATCATATATGACTTTGATGGAAATCAGATTCTAAAGTTTGCTTGGGGCCTTGAGTATAATTCAAATAATCAAGCAAAAGTATTGGTTGTATATATGGGGATGAAATTGATAAGATCAAATAACTCTTCAAGTGTCATTGTCATTGATGACTTGGAACTAATCATAAAAGGCCTGTGAAAGATTAGCAAAAGCTCTCAACCCAACCTTCAAAGAATATACCACAAGATAAAAATTGAGGAGCAAAACTTCCAATTAGTGGAATACTTTCACATTTTTCGACGGCAGAACGATTAGGCCGACCTCCTAGCTAAGAATGCTAAACAATTGGACCAAGGTATTCTAAAAGTAAATGAGGTCTCCTTTATGCATTTTTTTGCCATAGTTCAATGTTTAAAGGCAAATTTCTTTTTTTTTTAATTAAAAAAATGGTTTTAGGGGGTGATGTGACCTCCCCCTCAACATTGAACCTCATGATTTTCTCTAAGTCGTTATGGCATCTGGCATATGCCCTGTATCATCACCACGAGTACCTTTCTCCACTTGGCACACACTCCCTTCCTCTCACGTGTAAAGTCTTAAAGCCCCTCAAGACCATCTGCAGGTCCCATGTGGGCTTTATCCTCGAATCAACATCATTCCGGGCGACTCTTTCCCTCTTGGTTGCTCTCTTGAGCTTGCTCGCATGGGATTCAAGTTACAGTATATGGGTTTTGGCTTGAGGTACCATCGCTCATCGTCACCCTTATCCTCTGTCTATCAGATCTCCGCGTGTGCACTCATGGATTCACTCCCCTGGACATTATATCTCATTGAAGGCAAGGGCAAGTGCTCAATTCGAATTTTGCTTGCTAGTCACTCTCCTCTTTGCCATTTTCGGCTCTTCAATCACCCTCATAGTTAGTTTTGTCCTTGTAGCTCTGCCATCTGCAACTCGCCTCTCCTCATGTGGTGATGCAACCAACCACTCTGCCATTGTAGCAATTGCAAAATGGAGACTATGAAGGGGAAGTTGAAGCTTCAACAACAAGAGTTAGCTATTTTGCGGGAGTCACATTCTCAGTTGGAGTAGAAATTGCAAGATTGAGAAGATAGAAGAGGCAAGGAGCTTGCCATCGTCCTTAAGAAAGTTAATCGACACTTTGACTAGATCCACTCTCTTGGTAAGGAAATTCATCAAAGTCGTTCAGGAAGTCGTGTGCCACATGAAATGACCCCTTCTGAAGGTTCTCACGCCTCCTGCAAAGTAATCCAGCCATTACACCAATAGCTAGAGCACACCAAATAAGAAGATCTCTAAGCAGTGGTGGATACTCTGAAACTCAATTAAACCAGGATTTATGCAATGTAAATGTGCTTTTTTGTTGCATTCTTATGTCATAATATATACATGGAAGGATGGTAGCATTTTTGTAAAATATTTAGTAGACATTACTTAGCTAAGGACGGGTATACCCTCTATTTTACTGGAAGTTCATAGACATAATGAAATTTTGTACTTTTTGTTTGTTTTAGCTTTTAGCTACAACCCCTTTTATAATACAATTACTCGTTTTTATTAAAAAAAGTATTAATTTCTAGAAATGTCTAGATAAATGAAATCTAAATAATAACATTTAAAAATGAGACTTAAAGTTGGACACAAGATTAACATTTATTAGTGAGACTTGCACTTTGCAGCAAGTGTCATAATTCTTGAGTGTCTTACTCTTTCTAATGGAGATCATTAGCATTGTATGAATGGAGATCATTAAGATTGTATGATTAGTTGTTGGATATTAGGTTCATGGTTATGATTTTTTTTTTATATTTTTTTTGTGATTGGTGGAATAAAAAACTAGTGGGGCACGTGCTCACGTGACATGTGGTCGTGTTATCCCACTGCTACCACTATAACCTCCAGGTGTGCCCACGATGCTCCATACGCGACACACAAGGTAAACCGGAGTTTCAAATCGACGACTTAACATAACAAAGTGCCTTAACATTACATTCCATCACCGACTGCCCTACACCCCAGGGGTGGCGGTTATGAAATATTATTGATTATCAACAAAATTATTTGTAAGATTTGGCTTATCAACTTGCAAGAGGATCTAGAATCTAATTGAGAAGCAATACAATTAACAATTTAAGAAAATAGGAGAGAAGAATCATTGGAGCAATGTAATTCTCATTAACCTGTAGAAAAGAAAAATGATCATCGAAAGATGAAAGAATACAATACGATGCAATAGAATCGAATTAGTGCTCATGCAATTATGATGGACTTAACTACATGTAAAGCATGAGAGAACATGCCCTAATTAACCAAGTATGCTTTCATGAGTAAACAAGCTCATAATAGAAAAGTGGAGTAAACTAACTCCTATAAAATAAGATCTACTCCTCAAGTGTGCACTTATTCCCAGAGAGTAGGATCTAAACCTACAATGAAGGAAAGAAGCGCTCATATCCTTGAAAAGTGGAATTTGCGTAAGATAAATCCCTATAATTAAGGGATGAAGTTCAATCGTTTTCTAGGAGAGAGAAAATTATGCGAGGAAAAATGGTGCATGTACACCAACACCCCCTTAAGCCTAACTTAGGTGAGTATGATGCATGAATTGGGTCCTAGCAATATGAAGCCATGTTAGGTACCAAGTATAAAAAAAATAACTCGGAAAAGTGAGGAAAAGGGGAAAACCCACTGGGAAGAAACCCCCCACCAAAAAATGATAGTGCGGAGTAGACTAAGCTGCTTGCTTTGAAATAGATGTCTCCTTCACTCCCAAGTGAAGTTGTAACTCTATGAACTTTTGCTTGGTGAAGGATTTGGTAAACATGTATGCAATTTGTTTTGTAGATGGACATTATTATAGAACAATGAGCTAATAATGAATCGACCCTTGAATGCAATGCATGTGAATTTCAATGCACTTGGTCCTCTACTGTTGAACTAGATCCCTGGAGATTTGGATGGTACTATGATTGTCACAAAATATGACTATAGAACGGTGGTATTGAATACCAAATTTAATGAGAATATGTTGCAACCAAATGGCTTGTGTTGTTGCATTCACCACACCTCTATACTATACCTCTGTAGTTGATAAAGCATTGACTGACTACTTCTTACTCTACCAACAATTAAGACCTGGGCCAAAATTGAATGCATAACCAGAAGTGGACTTGCGATCTAGTGAGCAGATCTAGTGCATATTTGGACTGTGCCATCTTGATTCCTGAATTAGATTAGGTGATTTCAAGACCAAGAAAGTAACGCCATAGTCCCAAATCACTCATGGAAAACCTGTAATGCAAGGCAGATTTAACTGCAACAATAGATGATGTTGAACTCCTTGTAATCAATAAGTCATCTACATAAAGAACCGTGAACAAGACAGTCAACCTGTCAAAGCATGTAAACATTAGAATCTGAATTACAACGAGACACTTTAGGACAACAAGAACATAGTTACCATCTTAACAAGAACTATGACCTTGAAACGAGAACTCTGGCTCAAAAAACCCATATTTTTCGGTCAAAAACACCAAAATCATCCCCCAAATCAAAAGGTGGCGCTACCGGTAACACTCTTTTTTTTTAAGGGGGGGGGGGGGTGTAAATTCTAACCTTGTACAATATCTACTGCAAACTGATATTCAGAAAAGAACAGAAAAGATACAATGACAAATACAAACATTACACGAAGATTTTTCACCTGGAAATCCAAACCGGGAAAACCAGCATATATTATATTCATACATTGTGTTACATTGTTTACAATACAATATACATATAGGAGCCAGCGACATCCAAAACCCTAACCCAATGACCTGGATTAGTCCAAAACCCTAATTCCTTAACCGGA